>JNEM01007673.1:0-22681 GCA_000697335.1 Conidiobolus incongruus B7586 | reverse complement strand
ATTTATTATATTTATATTTATTTTTCAAAACTAGCAATATATTTAAAAAACTAAAAATTAAATAATTCCTTATTTTTTCATTAAAAACCAATATTATAAAATATTTTAATTTTATTTAAAGGAATTTTTATTTTGTTAAACTATTTATAATATATATTTAAGATTTTTTAATATTTTTAAACTTAATATATATTATAATAATTAATATTATATTGATTTTATAATTAATAATTTATAAATATTAAGTTAAATTATGATAAAGATAAAATAATGGCTAAATGTTTTTTTCAAGGATTATAGTTATATATATAACTTTCAGGATAAAATAATGTATAATTTTTTATAATGTTTTATTTGAATTTTGTTGACCTATTATTCAAGGCTGAATTTAAATTTTAATTCAAAATCTAAAAATTGTTAAATTAACAATTATAATACTAATAGTATTTTTTTAGATTTTGGAATAATAGCGAAATATAATTAACTAAAGGGAAAGTATAGGTATTTCAAAATTTAAATTTCTCAAAAATAGTATATTTAATATATAAAATAAGATGTAAGAATTTATACAAAAATATTCATAAATTGACTTTTTACTCTATTTTTAATAATAGAATTATTGTTTATTATTATACATTTACCATATTTAATTCTTCAAATTCAACTGGAAATAGCGTACTGATAAAACATTAACCATAAATTCTATAAAAGCGAAAAAAATTGTTAATCACCTAAAGGGTTAATATTGTAATAAGTAGGAAAATTACTTGATTAGTGTTCTATATAATTTTAATAGGCATATTCTAACCTTATTCTAAATCTTTTTACATTTCCCAACTAGTTCATGGATACTGAATTAATAAGATTGATCAGTTGAATTATTATTATTTATACTCAATTATTACTTTAGGAATATAACTCTGATTAATCATTTTTTGGATTAAAGCATAATAAGGGGATAGCAAGTGCAATATTGATAGTACCAATACAGCAAACAGAGAGAGAGCCTTCTTTTGTTAATTTATTATCGAAGAACTTACCAAATAATCGCTATCTGTAGAATATGAAAAAATTAAGATTGATGCCATACTGGATAGGTTGGATAGAACTAATATCACTATCACAAATTATTTAAATTGCTAAGTATTTGGGATTTATTTAATTTACTAATTTTTTATTTATCATTGCTGGTGATAGTGAAAAACGATCAATATATACTTATATTTAAAATAGCTATTATTTATTTATATTTTTAAAAAAATTATATTTAAATTGAATATTATCATCATATACCCCGTTAATATTTTTGCTCATATTTTGTTTTCAGATTTCATTTTTTTAATTTAATTTTAATAAGGATTATATAAAAATTTTATTCCTTAATAATATGAATTATAAAAATATTTTAATTTATATTATTGAATAATGAATTGAAATATATATTAGGATAATTTAATATAACTTTTAACTATTAAATAAAATTATAATAAAAAATTATCAATTTTTATAATGATTAAAATTTCACAATAAGATTTTAATTAATATAGTACTCTTATTTTTTTAATTTCAAAAAAATATGATTGATATACTTAAATATGTATTTTTAAATTTCATCTGACATTTAATCATTTATAAATATTGTTATAATTAAATTATTAATTGAAAAATAATTGTCATAATAAATTAAAATCCCGAAAATTATTCCAAACACTAGCTTGAAATTCAAACTCTAAAACTAATAAAGCAAAAATTTAAATTTAACTCTAGTTCACTCAAATTATTATTATATTTAACCAAGTATATTAATTATTTGGATTTGATACCTGATACTTACTATTTCGCTTATGGTTTAATTAATTAATTAAATAGATAATATTTTTAGTTGATTTCATTAAGAATTATAGCATATTGTATGATTTTTTTAAAACAAATATTAGTTTATTTTAATTAATTTAATTCCTTATTATAACAGCTGTTTGTAAAATTAATGAATATTATTGATAAGATCTTGATCATGCTAATTAAAGGTTCATCCAAATAAGCAATAATTTAAGAGTAAAATTTATATTGATTATATGTAAAGAAATCAGATTTTATTATTCAGACAATGTTATGACAAATTAACCAAATAAGTGACAGGCATTGATAGAGTACAAAAGATTTTTTTAGTTAGCGAAATCAATTAAAGCTTGTTACCTCTCATAAATTCCATGACCTTCATTGATTGACGAATACCAAGTTCCAACATAATTTCTTCAGAACCTCCAGGAATAGAGTAAGCTCTGACTTCACGATTCAATCTTTCGATCTTTTCACCTTGACCGCCTCTTGTGTAAGCAATACCACCAAAAATTTGAACAGCTTCGCGTACACAGTATTCTAATACTTGGGTACATTGAGCCTTACATAAAGCAATAGGTCCTCCCAATTGAAGAACTTGAGCCTCAAAAGGCAATGTAGCAGTTTGATATAGAATACTTTCAATCCACGAATGGGTTGCTTCAATCTGTCTGGCCATGTTGGCGAATTTCATACGAATGACAGGGTGATCAATGAGTCTCTTGCCAAAAGTCTTACGCTTATGAGCATATTTGAGAGCTTCTTCGAAGCAAACACGAGAGAATCTGTTAGCTTGAATGATAATACCCATACGTTCTTGGTTGAAATTGTACATAATACATTTGAATCCACCATTAACTTTACCAATAATGTGGGATTTGGGAACTTTAACATCTTCAAAAGTAATGTAAGCAGTACCAGAGGCCCAGACACCAGTACAGTGCATTTGACGAGTCTTAACACCAGGCATGTTACGCTCAATTAACAAGAGGGAAATGCCCTTCATACCAGCTTCACCAGTACGAACTGCAACGGTAAAGTAATCAGCCCAGACACCATTGGTAATCCATTTCTTTTCACCATTGACAATATAATGTTCACCATCATCAGAGAGCTTAGCCTCTGTGGTAATGTTAGCGACGTCACTACCTCCAGAAGGTTCGGTAATAGCTAAACAAATGAATTTCTTTCCAGCAAGACAGTCGGGAGCGACCTTGCGTTTAAGTTCTTCGCTACCAAACTTGAGAATAGGAGGAAGACCAATTCCGAGGCCTCCCAAAATACCCCAGAGTACACCACCGGAACCACAGCGAGAGAGTTCATCACCGAAGATGAAGTTGGTGAATGGGTCAATTAAACTGACATCATCATATCCGAGTACCTTTCCGCTGTAGTAGTCCTTAGGGAATGGATTACCTACAGCAAGGGCTAAAAGTCCATTATCTGCCATTAATTTGAAGACTTCAGCAGGAATCTTTTTGTTTTCATCCCATTCGTGAACGTTAGGAGTAATATGTTGATCAACAAACTTGCGCATAGCAGCTCTAAACTTGGCATGATGGTCCTTGTAGTAAGGAGTATTCCAGTCTTGATACCAGGTGGGGTCACCGAAAGGAACAAGTTCACCGAATCGAGTAAGTTCAATTTCTTCTTTCTCATTAGATTCGGAAGCACTGGCACCTGAACCGATTTCACCAATGCAAAGTTTGGGGGTGTACTTATCTAAAATAGCTTGGTTGTGAAAGTTATCAAACTGCTTGGAGGCGTCCTGACCAGCGACTTTGAGAACGATTTTCTTACCACCAGGATGTTCGTTCAAAAAGCTAGTCATATCGTAAACTTTATTATGAACTATAATCCAGCAGTCTTGCTCGGTATTATGACTGGCAACATCCTGAACTGTGAATTGTTTTAAACCCATTTTCAAACTTGTATTAGATTTACTAAGAATAAGATAGTGAAGTAGTTGTTTAGCTAAAAGTGACAAAGATTTGTAAAGGCAAAAAGAATCTTTGAGCTGAATCTTAATAAATTTGTAATGAATATAACATTGACAATTGAAGCGAATTTAAATCATTTGCCTCTTTTTAAATTCATATGAAACAAAAAAGCATTAATACAAATTTTGAAATAATTTTAAGTAATTAATATGATTGGATTAATTATTTATTATACCAATTATTATTGTTAATTTGAAAATTTTATATTATTTGGTTTGATTAATTATCATGAGCATAAATTTTACAGGGATCTTGAAAATGGATAACTTACCTAATTAGGCCAATTAAATCACTGAGTCTCATTAATTTAATCATGTGGTTTTTGAGATTCAGGGTTATATATCTTTTTGAAAAATGACGTATATCTAATCAAATCTAATCTCTTTTTGATCATTTAAAGTACTAAATTTTCAAAGGTTTGATATTTCTATACAATTTTTATTTAAATAATCATTAATAATTACAGCTCTATATCATTATCATTTATGTTGAATATTAATCCCCTTATATATTTCATTAATAATCTCAAATAATAATCTAAATTCTATTATATATTTAATCCATATAAAATAAATGAATAATTATATGGTACACTAATTATTAAATAACCAAAAAATGAATATTTGTTAATTACTTTCAATCATAAATGTATAGTATATAATGAGATTTAAATATTTTTCATAATGATTAAAGTTAAATATAATTTAAAAAAAATGTTATAAATTTTATGAAAATTATATTTTGCATATATTGATTAATATTAGAATTAGAATGAACCACTGATTTTCTTGACATTAACAATTTAATAAATGCCAAAAACTTTTTGGTTTCAAAATTACTAATTTTGATTAATTTTAATTAAAATATTGAATATTTTCATTTAATTTGTCTTGATAATCATTTCATTAAATTTATATATTTTTTTCAAAATATTAACTTTAAATTCATCAACTTAAAATTCTCTTCATATTAATCTAGTTTCATTTTTGCCATTTTGAGTATTGGTTTTAATAATATAGTAGAATTCTCAATATCATTTCTCAAAATTTTGCGAGTATATATACAATAAGAAAATTCATCAGATCAAACTCAATATTATAATATTTTTGTCAATTAAATTGAATTATAAATGACTATTATCATCACATAAACTAATTATTACAGATTGATCAAATCTTCTGTGTTTGTATTAAAGATAAATATCAATGTGATAAGAAGAAAACTTAGAATGATATAATGATTTAAATTAATGTTGTATTAAAATTATATTGTTAACTACAATAAACTAATCACTATTATACCTATTTTACATAGTTTTCCAAAATATTTTTATCATAAATTAAAGCATAAAAGTCTATCATTAAACTAAAAAGTAATTCAATTAAGTTTTAAAATATGATGTAATAGTAATATCAACTGTCAAATATCCATTATTGAAAATGTCGAAAAAATTTGCTCAAGTACTCATTTTTCTATATAAATAAATATTAAAATAATTGAATATTATTAAAGTAATTATTGATAAATTTAGGTATTTATAATATATATCATATATATTTCATAAGAAGATATTTATTTAACTTGATATTATTCAACAAAAATTAATTATTCATCTCATTCATTCATTCTCCTATTAAAATAATATTTATTTATTAAAAAAATTTGACCTCAATTTACGCTCATATTTATTTTATACAAATAATACAAATCTAAATAAATTATCAATTCTTACCTTAGAAAAATTCATGACACTTATCCTAAATAAATACTCAAACGGTAAAATAGAAGCTATTTTAACAAATAAAAAATGATTTCATTACTTAAAAAGGATATAGTAAGGGAGTATATTTGTATAGATATTAAATATAGTTAGTTTGATTTTGGAATTAGATATTATAATTTTTTTTTTCATTTTGAAAAAATTTTTTTTCTAATTTTAAATATAATAATATTAAAAATTTATAATAAAATAATTTTTATAAAATTTTTTTAATATATATATATATATATATATATATTGATAATAACTTTTGAATATATTTTTTATTAATATATATATATATATATATTTAATCATTTTTTTGAAAGAGTTTTATATTGATTTGTGAGTTCAATACACTTTCTGCTGCTTTGATGTCGCTTGAATATATCTAACCTTGAGAATCTTTTGTTGCATGGAATGCAGTGAAATGGCTTATCTCCTTTGTGGAGTAGTTTATGCCGCCTCAGACTATTTTTACGATTGAATGTAAGAGGACATTCATTGCATTTGAATGGTCCAGAATTTGTTAAAATTGGTTTAGAATTTGGTAATGTAGTGAGATTAGTAACTTCAGCTAGTGGATATATTCCTGGACTTGATAAGCTTGAATTATCAATAAGCGGCGGAATCAGCGTTTCAGCTATAGTTTGACTGTGTAAAGTTGGAATAAATGGCGGTTGTCGAACTTCTGAATTGAAGGTCGGATTAATGGATAATTCCGGTTTATAAGTCTGCGGGGTTAAACCTGATACATTGTTTGTAATAGATATTTGAGTTGGTATATTTGACAATATGTGGTGTTGTTGATTCAATTGATTTGTGTCTTGATATTCTGGAAGTGGATATATTGGTAATGGCCAAGTTAATGACTGTACAGGCCTTGGTAATTCAGTCTGAAGTCCTAGAGGTAAAGGTAGAGGCGGAGGTGGATCTGGTACTGAGAGATATGAATATTGTCTAGGGCTGGGGAGAATTGCTGGTTCTGGTTTAGTAGATATATTATAGTATTCAGGATTAATTGACATAGACTGATTCGAAGGGACTTGATTGGATAAATGATATATTGGATCATGATATTGAGAGACAAGTTGATTTTGAATTGGATATAGTCCAATTGATGAATGAGTAGAAAAGGTAGAAGTATTGGTATTTGGTGAAGCTAGGATTGATTTTGAGTCATTTTTGTTATTAATAAGATATGGATTATTAGAAGATATATCTGGTACTAGATTCGATTGATTCATTACATGTATACTAGATTGAGTATTATCATTTAGCTGCAATAATTGATTCATAGCCTCAGTACAAACTGGCTCAGCTGAACCATGGCTATTATCCATAGTACAAATAATATTCACTTTAACTAGCGCCACTATCGATAACCTTTTATACCATGTACTAATTATGTTAGAGTGATATATAATAACCAAGAAACTAAGCCAAAGTTTCAAAATCCGATTCAAATAACAGGTTGAAATCTATTACAAAATGAATGCAGTCAACAACCCTTTGACTTGAATATGGTATTTATATTTGATTAGATTAAATAAAGTTTAAAGTAAGGTCAGGGGGAGTAAAAATTATTTTGATTATTTTTGAAACATGAAACAATCAAACACAATATATTTATTTTTCTATCGATTTAATCCAAGATGGGGAAGGTTGTTTCATGCATAGATAAAAAGAACATGATCCTCTTTATGGTACTTTCATTCGATTTCCATAATATTCACAAATACTACAGTGAATATTCTCTTATATTTAATCTCTAAAATATAATATATGGGTCAAATAATATCATAGGAACTACAATTCTATATTAAAAATTCAATACTGAAATTCTCTTTCCTTGTAATTTTAAATATAATTTAAGAAAATTGGATATAAGATAAAATTAAATTTGAAACAAATTTACAATTGAATAGGATAAATTGTCCAAATTTTTCGAGATAATTTCTTCAAAATAGTGAATTATTTGATAATTAAATACTATTTTATCTTTTTGTTTAGCTAATGTTGTATAGTTGATCGATCTTAATCTTTAATGTAAGATATCGAATTACACCTGTCATTGTATATTATATTTAATTAAAATTAGTATAAAAATTCAAGGTAATAGTAATTAGATGTTAAATTAAAAATATTGCGATATTAAGGATAAATCAAACTATTATATTTATATTTAATAAAATATCTAATATAAATATAATGTTTTAAAAAGATAAATCGTAAACCATAAATCATATTAACCATACCATATCTAAAAATACTATAATTTGATCCCTGTTGGATGGAAACTAAAGCTAACCCTAAGTCCAATGTCTTATTTTTGTCTATTATTATATATGTCTCAAATTTGAAATGATACAATAAATATATTGTAGCTCTAATTTCGTTATACATTAATAATATATTTATATATTGTATATTATGAATAGGTTTGTAATATTTTCATGACAAATATTGTTGAACGATGTGATAACTAGTACTAAATATTCGATATCCAAAATATACAAAAGAGTTTTGGATTTCATATATATATAAAAGAACATATTTGACAGTGTTAAAAAATGCATAAAAGTATTTTCTTATTTGATGCTTAAGTTAATAATTTCCAAATATTTTGCATTTATGAAATTCCAAAATTAATTTAATACAATAATATCAACTTGAACTTGAATTAAAAATAGACATCAAATAAATACTAATATAATATCTAAATGTTTAGAGTCTATCTATATCTTATATATAATCTAATATATGTATATAAACTATTATATAATAATGAGGCCAGATAATACTTATCAAAATTTATGTTTAATTTCTTGAATTAATTTATATTTAAAATTTTTAAAATTTTCAAAAAAAAAATTCCCTATTATTATTCCAAATTCAAAAATACTTTTTAAATGCCGAGTTAAAAATCAAAATTATTGGTTAAAATTATCAAAAAAAATCAAATTTAAAACCTCATTCTGCACTATTAATACCCTAAAAAAACTCCTACAAAGTTTCAAATAGAATTAATATTCTGTATCAAATTTGCGTCATTATAATTTTGTTCTGGATTTATTTTAGAAATTTTTTTCTCAATTTTGATTATATTTATTATCCAATTAAAATCGAGAATATTATGATCGAAAAATGTGTTAAATGATATCATTGTATACCATTGTTTTGATGCTTGATTGAGTTGAGATATTTTTCAATTATCTTGATTATTTACAATATTATAGAAAAATAATAAGGAACTTTTAATATGTTATCTGGGATAATCTATTTGATATTCAAATTGATGTAAATATTGTGAGGTATCCATATTTGTTAATTATAAAAACTCTTTTCGATATTGTCAATCTTTTCAATTATACTAATTCAAGTTAATAATATATTTTAGAGTATTTAAGTTTTATAAAAATATAATTCACTAAATATGGTTCAAAATTTAATTTATGTACCAAAGTTTAGTAAGACTAGATGTTAATTGGATTAATTACCTTCCTAAGTACATCGACATTCTTAGATATAATTATTAATCATTTAAAAATAAATCAAAATTACTTAAATATATTTAATTTATATTATTATTTCATATTGGAGTTTTGATATTACATATTAAAAAATAATATTCTATACCTAGAGCGATCTTCTGCTGATTTTGTTTGTAACTATAGGTAACTATAGGTAACTCTTTTCCTATATCAATTATCACATTTCATGAAATTGGAATAGGTATTTATATTAATGAAAATTGACATGAGGATTTTGAAATTAATATAATTTGATTATTTTATGAAAAATTATTAACTAATTGTTTGGAGATATATAAAATATATAGATTTATAATTGAATTAATTCTTGATAATTTAGATAGATAAAATAAAACGAATAATGTTAAAATCCAAAAATGGTATACTTTAATGTATAGATACAGCTAACAGGTATGAAAGAATCATTAAGGAAATGAATTTGATATTAAAATATTTGTAGATCAAGGATAACAAACTACTTGAATATTACTAAAATAATAAGGAAATATTAAAATGCAACTAAGTCATTTAATCAAACAATCAATCCTACGGAAATTTTAGAAACTAATAAACTTATAATCAAAGAAAATATCTTATAATAACAAATTTACAATTGAAATCAAAGTCGGCTAAGCTTGGATTGACTAGTTTTGTTCTTCATAAATTTTGAAGTTCCTGGAATATGCACAGTCAGGAACAAATGACGAATAGTGACATTTGAATTTGATTTAATCTGTTACTAAGTTGATGAATTTTCATTGCTAATAATAAAGCCAAATAACAAAAATTATAAATTTACAATCAACTGACCTGAATGATATGATGGGAACTTTTGGAGGATCTAAAAATAAAGATTAATATCGACAAATTATTTAAGTAGGATGTAGATTAATTGACTGGCAAAATAAAATAATAATGTGAGATGAATGCTTTAATTTAATAGATCAATTTCAGTATGGAGTTTAGATGCTTCTATGTCTTCAATATATCTATATATATCCTGAATAATAACAATTGGATAATACAACAAATTTAAATCAATGTAGGTATACTTACTCTCGATACTATATCAATATCAAAGCTCCCTTTAGAGTATCTCAAATCATATCTTTTGTGTGAAATGAACATTTTTCAGCTTTTAATGAGGTGTTATTTTGAACTAATTCTTGATTTTTAGCTCGCAATACTTATAAAACTTTGCTACTTGATCATAATAATAAATTTTTTCTAACGTTGACATTAGTATTATTAATATATAATTTTGTAATTTATATTTACCTTTGCAATTGGTGAATCTGTGCCTTCTGATCTAGAGCATTTTAAATATCATTTAAAATAAAAATATAAAATAAAAACTTGCTTATAATAATACTATGAGCAAGCATGAAATCACAATGTAAACTATAATTAGGCTGTTAACCTCTTTCAGACGTATCACTTACATAACTTCAATATCTCAAATTTGGAAATTCACTTATACTAATATCAACTTCAAATAGCAATGTCAGAAAAGTATTTTATATTCAAATTATTTAAAGTTTTTGGGAGATGAATAATAATAATAAAATAATGAATTATTGCAATTTGTTGAATGAGTCAAAGAAAGGAATTGAACTAAAATAATGAATAAAATATTATTGTTTTGAATAAAATTTTATAGTCAATGAATTTGATTAAAATCCACCAATTTTCAGTTAAATTTAGACACTTTAGTAATTTATTTCATATTATAAATTAAAGAATTTTTCATTATTTGATGTGGTTAATTTATAAATAGTCATGGAAAACTTTCTGGAAGAGTCAATAAACATCTCAAAAACGGTGATTAAATAAATTTCTATTTAAATACATTTGCTCTTAGAAAAATATTTATAAATTTAAATTATTTCATAAACTGTTTAATAATATTCAAATTAAATTAAACTAAAGGTGTATATGAATCAATAATAAAAAAATTATATTCTATTCAAAATGTAATGTTTATTAATAACAAAATTATAAATAAATTAATTAAACTTGTGAATAATTTAACTTAATACATTGTTAGTTTTTACAGATCTTTTGATACGTTCGGCCAAATTGCGATCTTTTTTACCGATAAGACAGGTAACTGTTCCGACGCGTCCAGCTCTAGCTGTACGTCCAATGCGATGGAGGTAATCGACAACGGTCGTAGGGAAATCGTATAGAATGACGTGGTTCACATTGGTGGTATCGAGTCCTCGGGATGCAATGTCTGTGCATACCAAGATTTTGGGCTGCTCATCAGTGTTGGATTTAGGTTGAAGGGAGTTTGAAGATCTCGCGGATGTGGAAATAACCTCGGCAATGTCGGGATTGAGAAACTGTTGCACTTGGGCCTTATCGCTAGGAGGATCCACTGGTGAGGGAACACCACCATACAGACATAGTGCGGAAATGCCCTTGTCCTTGAGTGCTCGATAGGTCAGCATGGCACCTTTGCGAGTATTACAGAATATGAGGGTTCTATCTCTCAACTTTTTGGTAGCTGTAGCGGATTTTCTAATTTCAAAATTTCTTAAAGCGTCGAACAAGGCGAGAGTACGGTTGCCCTGGTAGTGCTTGAGATCAATGAAGTGTTGACGACAGTTAGGCACGGCTTTATGAAGAGTTGGAGTGGTGATGTGGAGAAGGTCTGGGAATCGCTTGTTAAGTAAATCTAACATCTGTTTAGGGATTGTGGCAGATACGATACTGATTTGATAGGGCTGCTTTTGAGATTTGCATGATGCTTGGATTTGGTGGAGTAACGATGATACGTCGTTGCCGAACCCTTTTTCAAACATGGTATCAGCTTCGTCGATCGTGATGTAACGAGAGTGAGATAAACTTAAAGTGCCATCATTGAGCAAACGAATCAAACTTGCAGGAGTGGTAATGAGCATATCCACTGGCATTGTAAGTTTACGATTGAGATCTTTTCTTACAGTTTGACTAGTTGCCAAGATGGTACGGAACTTAACGATTCTACTCATATGTTTAGCCACAGCAAATACTTGCTCAGCCAATTGTCTGCTTGGGACAAGAATAATAGATCTGGGACGATTGAGTTTACGAACGGATGTAGTAGTTAAGAGTTGAAGTTCTTTTTGACTCAAAATATGATTACCTCTTTCCAATCTATCAAATTCTTCAAGTTCATCGAATTCCTCATCTATCTCAAGTTGATCTTGACTCTTAAGTTGATCTTTAGATCGAGCTTCATCCACATTAGAATGGGCCAATTCTTCCTCCTTCAACTTCTGAATTGTAGGAATCAAGTAAGCCAAAGTTTTACCACTTCCAGTCTCAGCAGCAGCCAAAATATGAGAATAGGATGTTTTCAAAAGTTCGGGGATAGCTAATGATTGAATTTCTGTAGGTTTCAACTTTTCCTTAGGCAATTTCAAAAAAGATTCGACAGCTTCCTCCAACTCTGGTAACAAACCCATCTTGCTGAAAGAAGCCTGCTTGACAGTTTTCTGCATAGATTCTAACACTTGATCACTAGGCATTTCAAACTTGTCGAATTTTCTAAAATGCGACTGATCTCCATTCTCCTGATCATCTCCAGCACTTTGATCTCTCACTGACGATTTATTAACTTTAGCATCGTTCTGAATCTGCTGCAATTTGAATCTAGCTGGAATGAATCCTCGAGTATTCTTACTGACAGGTGTCGTCCTATGTGATTGCTTCTTGGCTTCCTTCACCAATTTACGACGTCTTTCACTCCCTGTTAAAATATCATGCTTTAAATGTTTGTGAAGGGATGAGTATTGAACTTTTTTACGTTCCCTTGAATACAATATAGGATTTGAGGATATACTACACTGTATATTTTTTGTAAATAAAACTTTTGAATATACTGAAACAGTTTTTGATTGAGTGAATTTTAGCAAATTAGTCAACATTATTATTAATTAATCTCTATCTATGATTATGAACAGTTTATAATAAATATATATATTAAATACAATTAAAATCTATAATTTTTTAATTATTTAAATAAAATTATTATTATTTGAGTTTCAAAATTTTTCAATTCGAGCTTATTCAACTTTTTATTTTTTTTTGATTAGCTGAAATATTTTATGGGATTTATTTTTGGAAATTGATTCATTAAGACGAAATCAACTCTATTCGTATTGAAAATAGAATTGTTAATGATTATTTTAATATTTGTTGTTATTCTATATTTAATGATATATATATATATATATATATATATCAGTTTCATCTTAATCGGTCATCAAAGTTTTCTTTAGAAATCCCTATGTTAGTACTCAGCAATATGATTATTTTCGGATCAATAGTTATTGCGAATTTAAAATATAATGTAATAAAAAATAGGTGTTTGTTCAAACTTTGAACTTCAATATTCAAAAATGTTTTAGATTAAATGTACATTTAATCATTACATAATAATAGTTATTTGATTTTTTAAAAAATGTATATTTCGAAATATTTCCAAAGTAAGGTAATTTTTTAATAATTTGTATTTGTTTTAAATCGACTCACAATCCTTTTTAGACGATTAATTAAATATGGTTATAGTATGTATAAATAACGTGCTTAAAGTGTTTAAAAAATGGGCATAAAATGATATTTAAGACTATTTAATATATGTCACAAAGGACGCTTGACCTTAATTCCAGAATAATTATTACAACTTTCAATAATCAATAAATGGTAGGCAAATTTTCCAAAATTTTAGTCATTATATATATGTTTATCAAACCTTTGAAATTCGCATATATACAATTAATTTTATAATATAGTATAATGTGATATAATATAATATAATAATATTTACATATTATATGCTATAAACGAAATCCATCTTATAAATCATTATAATATATTGGGAATTTTTAATTTCTTAAATATTGTTCATAATTAGACAATTCATAACCTTACTAAATTTGGAAATGAATTCCATGATCTGGAGTTAAAATAAGTTAAAATAGATTTAAATTTAGGATCATTTTTGAAATTTTTTACGTTTAAAAATTAATTGGGGCTATAAGTTATATAAATATTAAAATGACTATTAGATTTTGGTACTAAAATGTTTATAGCTACCATTGAACTGATGTTAGTAGTTTAGGATGTTAAACATATTAATATTGATTCAAAAAATTATATATTCATTAAGATTTAGGTATAGATATTAAGATTTAATCTTGATTCGAGAAAGTATTATATGATAAAATTCAATACATAATATAATATAGTGCAGTATAGTATAATATATAATATGAATTAGTATTTATTAGTAATAAATTAATAAAAGTAAATCATAAGTCTATTATTCTTCATAATCGTGTCCAATTAACATGGCTAATAACGCTTCAACAGCATCCTCTTCATAATTTCTTGTTGCTTCACGAACAACTGCATCGGCTCCAGTCCAGCTACCCACACCATCCCGCTTAATGTTAGAGACATCAATGTTATCTGCAGAGGTATTTCCAGAACTCAAAACTGAAACTGGGACGCGCTTGACATTAACAAGGTTAAGGACATCGGTAGGAGAAGCGAAAGCAGTAGCCAAGATGGTAGCGACAATGACAGCGAATTTCATTTTGGTAGAGTAAGATTAAGTAGAGATTAAGACTATAAAGTTGATTAATATGGAATAAGTGATCGCCTACCAGTCTTAAATAGAGTTTTAATCCAACTCCACATCGGTCGAATTGGTTCTTAAAATTAAGCTAAACTTGCCATATCAACATTCTAAAATTTAATCGTAACAATTCCGAATATTTTTACAATTTTAAGTCACATTTCATGGGGTATGAAATTTTCTATTAAGAGCTATACCTTGTTAATTTTTATCTATATATCGTTAAAAGATCCGATATTATTAAAACATAAACCTTATCTTCCAAACAACTGATTAGAGTCATGATGAACAATTGAACATTAAACATATAATTTTCAGAAATTAATATAATTTTCATTACAACTAAGAAGAAGAATTGATATCATTCCAAAAATGAGTAACTAATATCCATATTACTTTATTTAATATTTTCTATATAATGAAATTTATGTTGAACTTAAGCTTTTAGTTGAAATTTCATTTCCTAAGTGCAGAAACAAAAATTAAAATATTTTATATATTCAAATATATAGTGGTCGAAGAAGTACATCAAATTTAAATTTATATTCAATAAAATAAAATTAAAGCAAAAGTAATATAATTTTAACAATTAATAACTTCCTTATTTTTGAATTACTGAATTCCAAAATAATAGTAATTGGTTAACACATTTACATAGATTTTTATAAATTATCTTCAATATTACATAATAATATTTTGAAATATTGTCAAATTTCTTTTCATAAATCAAATTCTTCAAATTATCAAAATAATCATAATCACAAAGTTTCATATCAGGTAAATATGGTAGATGTGATAATAAAGACTCGTTTTTTCAGTAAAAAATTTAATATTTGTTATTATATATATATAGCTATTATCATTCAAAATAATTAATATTTTAATTAGATTTTTCAATATTTATTTATAATATTAATTATTAAAAATCAAAAATTTATTTTAATATTACAGTTTGTTTTTGCTGGTAGTAATATATTGAATAGTACATTATTAATATCTCTATCTAACCTAACTTGTCAAATAATTTTTATTATAGAATTTTCAATTATAATATTTTTGATATTTCAACCCTAGTATTCTTTGTATTTCTTTATAATGAATTATATATTAGAATCTATAATTGATTTACTATAATAACCTCTTTAAATATTTCAAGATATATATATTAGTATCATAAATATATATAAGTTATTTTTCTATTCAATTTCTTTGATTTTTAGTTAAAATAAAAAAATTTTCATTCTTTATTTTAAATCTTATTCAAACTATCTTTTAATATGATAATAATAATAATATTAATATCAATATTAATAAAAGAAAAATATTGGGTTAATCTTTTTTCTAGAGAAAATATATAATATTTAAGATATTTTTTAATTATATTTTTTTCAGTTAGTTACAGATATAATATAATTTGACAAGGTAAGCTTGAAATATCAATTTTTTAAATTTAATTTAATAAAATAGATTTTTATTATAATGTTTTGAAAAGCTTTTATCATTAATTGTTATTTAAAGACTTTTTTGAATAATTTATATAGAATATTTGTTAAAAGACTAGTTCTCTAAATTCTTATATATACTTTCATATAATTCAATTAATTATAAATTATATAATTAATTTATACTTATATAGTTAAATTAATTATATAAATAGCATTGAATTATTTAATAAACTAGGTTTCTCTTTTCCCTTTTAATTCTTACTATTTTTTACTTTTATATTACTTCTAAAATTAAAACTACTTTCTATTAATATTATAGTATATCAACACTACTTAATATAAATTTTAATATATTAATAACTCACCCTAGTTTAAAGTTTAATTAAACTTTATTTACATTTGCACACTATAACTATATTATATTATTATATTCTATACCATACTATTTTTATATTAGTTTTCTGCTATACTATATTAGTTTAATTACCACTATACTTATATAGTAACAATAATAAAACTACTAAAAACCTATTAGAAATCAATAACTATTTATATCAAATCTATTTATTACTATTTTAAATTTTATCTATAATTTATTTTATTTAAATTTAACACTATATATTATAATACCACTAAAAAAATACCTTTATATTATTTTAATAATGATAATAATTTAATTACTAAGTAAATTTAAAACTTTAACCTTTAAAAGTTTATTACCCTCTAAGAAACCTATATTAAACAATTTTTAATTGAAAAAAAAATGTTTTAAAGAATTTAAATCTAACAAACCAGCTACTTTACTATAGTTAATATATTAAATTACCTCTTTATTATTTTTAAAAATAAATTAATTACTTATAATAGTTTTAAAAACCTCTACAAACTTAAAAACTACTTTAAAAATATAAAAAATTATCTTGATTTAATTTTTAATAAAGATTTAAAGAATATCTTTAAATTAACCACTTATTTTTAGAAAAATCTACTTATACTTGGTAATTAATTTATTATAAGTTTAATCCTAAAGAATTTTTAAGAGGATAATTTACTATAAATATATAAACTTTTAAACAATTAGAAAAAGCTTATAAAGAGAGGTATTACTTAAAAGATCAAATTTAATTAATAAAAGAAAAGCTTTCTTAAATTAAATAAAAAACTTTTACAAGATAATTAATTAAGATATTTAATGAGATATGTTTAAATATACTAAATATCACTAAAAAAGAATAAATCCACAAACTATTTTAATGTCTTAATCTTTAAATAAATCTCTACTTAGTTAATAGGGAATATTTTAATAATATGTTTTTTTTAATATTTATAATAGAATAATTATAATTGATGATATCTTTTACTTTATAACTAAATCTTCTTACCTTAAAAATTAATCTTTTAAAATTTACTCTAGCTTACTTAAATTTTAAATGATAAATGTTTCTGCTTTAAAGCTCTATAAGAAAACCTTTAATAAAGAACTTAAAACCTATTTAAAAATAAATAAAAGTTATTACTACTGTTAAAAAACTTTAGTTAACTATAAAGCTAATAAATACCCTTTAAAAAACAACATCTGCTTAATTCTCAATAATCTTAACTTACCAACCATAAATTAAACTTGAATAATATTAATATAACCTTAAAATTATCTTTTTTACAATTAGTTAACAAGTTCTAATTTAATCCACAAAAGTTCTAATAAACTAATGATTCTTTAAATTAAATTATATATATTAAAAAAATCTAATTAATTAAACTACTAGAAACTAAAATTATTTTAGTAACTAATTTAGCTTATAATTCTTTACCTTTAACTATTACCTTATTGTTTGTGTTAATTTATTCTTTTATAAATAAACTTGTTAGTGTTTTAATTAGCTCTAACTGTTTTAATTATATTTTTTCCTTTTTTATTATTGTAAAGCTATTTTTACCTACTTAAAAAAATAACTTAATAATTAAATATAATAATAGCTTAATAGAGTAAGAATTTAATATTATATCTAGATATTTATTATTACTTCTTAATTACTCCTAATAAATTAAATTTTTAGTTGGTAATATTAGTTATAATTTTATACTAGGTTAAAATTAATTTAAATATTATAATTTTATATCTATAAACATTATTTTAAAAGGTTACAAATTTATTTTTTTACATTCTAAAAAAATTAGTAGAATTAATTTTAAAAAATCTATATTACCCTACTATAAAATTATTAAATACTATACCTAACACTAACTCTACAATTGTAACAAATAATTTTATTATTATAAGGAAAAATTAATGTAAAAAACTAATTAAAAACTTTAATAATTTATAAAGATATATATTTATTTATTATTCATCTATTAATATTTTATCTGTTAACTTCAATAAAGTTATATCTAATAATCACTTCTGATATAATATAATAAGTTAATTTCTTAATATTTTTGAACTTATAGATAAATTACCTTTTAAACATAATATTAAATATAAAATAAAATTATTTTTTAATACAAAACTATATTTAAGCTTTATTTACTATTTATCTCCTAAATTATATTAAATTTTAAAAGAAGAAATCTAAAAACTATTTAAAAATAGGTATAATAAACTTTTTCCTTATTATAAAAATCTCTAATTTTTTTTATAAAAAAAGTTGATGGTGGTTAAAGATTATATATTAATAATTATGTTTTAAACTTTAAAACTATTAAAGATAAAACTTTATTATTAAACTTATATGATATTAGGGATAAACTACTTAAATCAACTATATTCACTAAATTAGATATTAGGAATAAATATTATAATATTAAAGTTAAAGAAAATTCTATCCTTTTAACTATTTTCAATACTTTTTTAAACCACTATAAATTTATAATTATGAATTTTAAATTATATAATACCTTTGTAACTTTTACTTAATTTATCAATTCCCTTTTTAACCTTGTTTTTAATAACTTTATTATTATTTATCTTAATAATATTTTAATCTATTTAAAAACTAGAGAAGAATATATTTAACATATTAATTAGGTTTTATAAATTATTCAAGAACATAAATTATTTTTGAAACTATTAAAATATATCTTTAGTATCTTTTCTATCCCTTTTTATAGTTATATTTTTTTTTCTTAAAAAATTAATATTGATTTAATTAAACTCAATGGTGTTAAAGCTTTTATTATACCTATAAACAAAAATCAACTTATATTTATACTTAAATTATTAAATTACTTTAAAGATTTCATTGATTCTTTTGTTAAACACTATTTTTTTTAATAATCTCTTAAAGAAAAACTCTCTTTTTGAATAATCCCTACTATATACTTTTTGTATAAATGCTTTAATTTTTTATATTACTAATGCTTTTACTTTATCTATCTTTAATTTAAAACTACCTACTATTATTTTTACTAACTCTAATTCTTTTATAATTAGTAAATAGTTAACTTAGTTTAAATTTAATTTATATTTTACCTTTTAACTATAGGATAAAATAATAAATAAGGGAGAATAAGTTGAGTTTAACCTTATAAATATTACTTTAAAACTAATAACATTTTAGTTAAGAAAAATAAAACCAGCTGAATTAAAATACCTAGTTTATAAATAAAAACTCTTTGCTTTAGTAGGAATAATTAAAAATCACTTATATTTCTTGTCTTGTAATTTTTTTTTAATATTTACAGATTATAAATCATTTATCTACTTAAATACTTAGAAGTATTTATTAAGAAGATAAGTTAAACAAATTAAAACTATCTAAGCTGATTTTTTTTATATAATATATTTTAGGTTAATAAAATCATATTGTAAATACCTTGTTAAAAAATCTTACATATTTACCTCTTTATTTTAATTATAAAAACCTAGCAAATATTAACTTAATGATAATTAATAAAAGAAATAAAGAATTTATTAAACTACTTTAAAAAATATTACTAAATAATAATTTCTTTATTTTAATTAAAGAAGAACTCTTTAAACTATTAGAAAACTAATTAAAATATGTTAAAAGATTTAAAATTATCAATAACCTACTATATTATAATAATTGTCTATATATTCCTAATATTCCTAAGATTTAACAAACAATATTTGATAAATATTATAACTTACCTGGTAAAGAATATTAAAACTAGTTAAAAACTGCTAAGAGAATTAAAACAAAGTATTACTAACCTTCCCAATTTAAATTAGTTTAGAAATACATTAATACCTGTAATATATGCTAAAGAATTAAATATAATACTCAATTAAAATATGGTAAACTTATTTTTCTATAAGTTTTTAATAAAATTTAATAATAAATCCAGCTTAATTTTATAAAAATTTTTAAATTAACAGATAGTTATGATAATTTACTAATTGTAATTAATTTATTTTCTAAATATGTTTATTTTATTCTTTATTTTTAAAACTTCTATAACTAAAGATATTGTATAATTATTATTCTCTAATATTTTTACCTATTATAAAATTCTACAAACTATTATATCTAATAAAAATATATAATTCAACTTTTAATTTTAGAAGTTACTATCCTTTTCCTTTAAAATTAATCTAACTATGTCTACTATTAATTATCACCAAACCAATAAACTTATTGAAAAAACTATTAACACCCTAAAGCAAATAATTAAAGCTTATATTAACACTAATCAGTTAAATTAAGATACCTATATCTATCAACTTTAATATTTATTCAATATCTTTATCAATAAATCAACAGGTTTTAGCTTTTATTTTATTAATTATAGTAAACATCTTAACTTAATAATTGCTCTAAAATTTTAAATCAACTTACCTTTAAACATTGTTGAATTTTAATTTAATATCAAGCATATTAATTCCCTTATTAAATTTAACTTAGAAAAAAATCAAAGGATTATAAAATAACAATATTTAAAGTTATCTAGAAATCCTCTTAAATATAAAATTAATATGTTTGTATACTTAGAACAATCTATCTTTAAACTTACCTTACTTAAATCTAGCTTAAATCTAAAATACTTACCATTATATTAGAGTTTTTATAAGATTTAATCTATTGATTTAAATTTTAAAAATATTACCTTGGAATTATTTTTAACTTTAAGAATCAACCCTACCTTTCACATATCTAAAATTAAACCATACTTTAAAGATTTTAATACTTTTCTTAATTAATTAAAAGTTTTAAAACTAGATCTAATTAATAATTAAGATAGAGAAGAAGAATACTATATTAATTAAATAATTAAATCTAAATTTATTAGGAGCAAGCTTTATTTTTATATAAAATAGATAGGTTATCCTATTAAAAAAGCTATATAAGAACCCCTAGAAAATATTAAGAATACTTTAACCTATTATAGCTATTTATAAAAATCTAAAGAGTGTGTCTCTTTTAAAAAACTTATTAAAAGAGTGTTAAAAAACTAATTCTTTAAATTTTTATATATACTTTCATATAATTCAATTAATTATAAATTATATAATTAATTTATACTTATTTAATTAAATTAATTGTATAAATAGCATTAAATTATTTAATAAACTAGGTTCCTCTTTTTCCTCTCAATTTTTACTATTTTTTACTTTTACACTACTTCTAAAATTAAGATTACTTCCTGTTAATATTATAGTATATCAACACTACCTAATATAAATCTTAATATATTAGTGACTCACCCCAGTTCAAAGCTTAATTAAACTTTGTTTACACTTGTACACTATAACCATATTATATTACCATATTCTACACCATATTATTTTTATATCAGTCTTCCTCTGTACTATATTAGTTTAACTACCACTATTCTTAGAATATTATTCAAAATATAATATTTTGATAAATGCTCATAGTTTAACTTGGATAAAATATAAAATTCAATTATTTTTAATAGTTTTATCTTTTTACTATTATTCTCCTAGGAAAGTGTATTATATATATATATTTATATATTTTGAATATATTGAATTTTTATATTAATTATTATTATTTCAAATTATAGAAAAATAATAATTAAATATTCTTTTTTATTAAATAATATTTAAGTATAAGGTATTAATTTTTGGGGCATTAGATATTTGAACTAAATTTGAGATATATCAGGATAACATATATATTTAATATTAGTTTAGTTTAATATTTAATAACTATTCAAATTTTGCAACTTTTATTTAACCCACCTTTATAAATTAAAAAAAGGAAGTTTTATAAATTTTAATAGTTAGTATATTATATATATATATATATATTCGTGAAACTAATAAATTATTTTAATTAACTATCCTATTAATCAATTTTTCAACCTGATTGAATAAAATTTATAGGAAATAAAATTGAAATATATAATTATAATATTTATTATATATATTCAAACTTTGAAAACAAAAAACTTAATATTTTATTTGAGTTTATTCTAGTTGGAAATAAGATAAAATCTAACTTAAAATCAGTTATATGAACCTCATTCTATATTTTATTATTATATTA
>JNEM01007662.1:0-13201 GCA_000697335.1 Conidiobolus incongruus B7586 | reverse complement strand
TATAAAATATATAAGATAATTGATAATATATTGATATTAAAAATAATGCAATATAATCTTAAAATTAATTCAAATCTAATTATATTAAGGAAAATTTATTTAATTTCTTTGATTACTCTTTTTTAATGTTTATATTTTTTATAATTAAGAAATATATTATTATTCAAATATAATTATAAAATAAATTAAAAATATATTATAAAATTAATTATATAAATCAAAATTTATGGAAATAATAAAATCAAAAATAAAATTTTATTCAAAGAAATTTTATATTATAAAGAATATTAAATTCATATCATAGGTATTTTAAAATATAATTTTTTCACCAAATATTCAAAACAATTTTCCAATTTTATAGTGAAATAAATACCAACTAAGTATGTTTTATAAATTTTAAATTATGATGAATATTATATTTATTCAAATTAACTTTGCTAAAAATTAATTTGAAATAATTAACATGTATAAATATGACCAAATATTAGCTTTTTCCTTATACCAAGTAGTATGGTATTCATTTATTAGTATTTAAGGAAATTATTAATTCGTTTCAAACAATTATATTATACTATAAAATAAAAAGTTGAAATGGATTAAAATAATTATTATGTTGTTTAATAAGGTTTTTCAATAAAGATGGTAGATGGTAAATTATTTAAATAATTGATTCAGTGAATTATATCCTTTGAGTATGGACTGACAAAGCCACTATAAAAGAGAGATAATATGGATTTAAATATCCAATCAAAACGGACGGGTATTTTCAAAACACAGCAAAATTATTATGTACATTACTTAGTTGATTTAATCAACTTAGATAAAATATTAACTAATTTGAATTACAATTTTACCCAAGTAATTAAATAGAATAATAAAAGAGTATATAATTCAAAAAGTTGGAGGATTAAACAATTGATCCTAATTTATTTTTTTAGTAATTTTAAATTCAATTTAGTATAGCCATTCATTAATTTTAAATTTAAAGACATATTATATAATACTCAAAATAAAAAATTTATTAATAATAAAATTTAATAAATTATTATTTATATAAGATTTATTTTAGTATATTATTTTGAATATACTCATTGATACTTCACAATTGAAATATCATTTAAACCAATTTTTATGCAATCAATACTATTAAATATATAGACCTGAGGTTGTACAACTATTGAGATAATACAAGATCTGTCATAAGTCACAACAAAAGTCTCTTGAATTAAAATGTGTTACGATTTTAATTTTTTGAGCACCGGCTGTGTCGAATTGAGCTAATAAATTAAATTAGTTTGATATTTATATCATAATATATAATTAATATTATATTATTGAATTAAAAGAGCTTACTGTTTGACACTATTTAATTTTCACAATTTTGATACTCAATAATTAAGATATAAAAATTTGACTATTTAATTAAATAGTTTACTCAAAAATGTATAATTAAGTTATTTA
The DNA here is from genome assembly GCA_000697335.1 of Conidiobolus incongruus B7586. Lineage (NCBI taxonomy): Eukaryota > Fungi > Entomophthoromycota > Entomophthoromycetes > Entomophthorales > Conidiobolaceae > Conidiobolus > Conidiobolus incongruus. Next base: position 11,740 of record JNEM01007662.1, on the reverse strand, counting down.
ATATTTAAAAAGTATTGGTTTATTGAAAAATAAAACGAATGATTAGTAATTATTTTATTTTGAGGTTATATATCTCCCCCCATCAAACACAAGCACCGAATATTATTTTTAAATCAATGTTATGATTACTTTGATGTGATACAATGTGTTACTTTCTTTGGTAATTTTGAAAAAAAAACAATAAAGTATTTAAAGAGATAATTCTTTTTTAATTAAACACAATTACAAATTACTATTTTATTCAGTTAATATAATATAGATATTGAATATATTTATTTATAATATTATTAAAAATTGATTAATTTCAATTAAATAATTCTCTTAATTGATTTAAAAACTTTTCTAATAATGGGGGATTCATATAAAACACGACTAAACAATTTGCAACATTATGAAATATATTAAGTATATTGCTTACATAGTCCATAGTCCAAGGTCTTTTCAATCCTGTAAGCCACTGATAAAGCCAAGCGCAAACTTTCCCAGCATAAGAAAGAATAAATATGGATACAATTAAGGAAGATCTCAATAACATTTTTATGTTTTCTTTGCGTACTAATTCCTTATCTAAATTCAATTCTAATTGAGATTTTACAGATCTCTTATATTGTATTATCATTATCATTAAATAACAAATGGTCACGATTACGAATGATACAATATAACAAATCGCCAAATATCTTGTTACGAATGCTATGTTGGAATTTATATTGGAATTACATCCGAAAGCGAGGTTAGAATATATGAATTTCTTTTGAATACATACAGTAATCATAATACTCGCATGAATTCCCATTAATATCGTGAGTAATATCAGCCATACTTTACTAGGCAAGGTCTTTTTGTATATAATCAAAAACATTCTTTCTAAACTGAGTAAACCAATGGGATAGACACATAGAGTATTAAATAGCGAAGTTGTCAAATATTCAAAGATACAAGCTTCTAAATGATAGGCGTAGAGGTCATATGGCCACATCATTAAAAAAGAATTAAACATGTAAAAGAAAGAACCGAAGAAACCAATTATTATAGTGATTAAAGATAAAATGGCATCTATATGCCAAGGTCGAGGTCTTTTAGATATTTGAATAATAATATATAACGACAATAAAGACCCCAAAGCTCCCGCGGAAATACTCACGCCAACTAGTGCATCTTTATAGCCTTGATTATCTTGTTGTATTTGAATTATTTCAGAATTCATTTTGATTTATTTTGTAAAATTTACTGGTGCAATGTTATTAATATATATATAACATTATTAAGTAATTCTATTCCAAGTTGGACAGTACTCTGTTTCAAAATGAACATTTTTATGTCTGAATGAAACTTAAAGAGCAGTATAAAAAAATCAGTTAAAAAAATAATTATTTTATATAATTTTTGAGGTTTTCAATAATATCTACTATAATATTACTAATTGATTATATTAATTCCGAAATAATCTTTTTTAAATTATATTATATAATCAAATTTTAGAAACTAATTATAAAAATTTGTTAGTTATTCTCACTAATATTATTTAACAATTTTAATACAGCTTTCAGAAAAAAAATTCAATCAATTACATTTCACCAAATTAACTCAATTGGATGATTTAATATGAAATTTATATAATTTTATCTGATCAAAATTATTAGATCGTATACAAATATTCAAATTTAACAAATTATTTTTCCAATAAATATCCATAAAATTGAGATAAAATTAAAATTTACTAAAATATTATAGTAAAAACACTCGATCCTCAGTTATTGATTTGACATATTTTTTTTCATCCGATAATATGTACCAATTAATTAAATGACATTTTTTGATTTGGGGGGGAGAGTAATGAGAATATTTTAAGATGATGGAAATATGGCGAAATGAATTTAATTCAAAACCTGACATTTGGACTTGTTAATTGAGCTTGTATCACTTTATTCGATATTTAAACCATCAACACTCACTACAGAAACATTTTGTATACTCGGAACATTTTCATGCTTGGCTTTTCGAACTTTTTTATATAATTTACTATCAATATGAGTACGAGGTCTATGGAGATTGATGAAATGAATGGGGTGTATAAAGATTACATGATTGCTCAATGCTGCTTTGTTGGAGTCTTAGGAGGTACTTGCACTTATTATGTAATTCTACAATTGTTAAAGAGGAGAAAGCCATTTCATATCGATACAATACTCTGTCTTATCGCTACTATTGTTGATTTTTTAATCAGTGTAGGTTTGATGATACGCGCTTTATTATGTAAATATCCTTATAATACACTCGCTTACCATACCAAAGAGCTTTGCCCTTTTGAATTTTTAACTGTTTCTTTTTGGACTATGGCAGGCGCGTATTGTGTTGGAGTTATGGCTTTAGAGAGATATTTATTAATTGTATTTAACAAACATTTATCTAACTATATTTGGTATGGAATTTTAACATTTGCGATTTTAATCCAATTTGGTTTTATGGCAGCTGTTGCTGGATCTGGAAATCTTGTATTATCTAAAATTGCGATATCGTGCGTTGTCGGTGACGAGGGACCAATGTCATTTTTTCCAAAAGTATCTGCCATCTTGTATATAACTACATATGTGATAACTGCATTTTGTTATATTAATATTATGTTAATTCAATGCAGTAGAACGATTAAAAATCAAAAGCGATTAAATTTCACCTTGACACAATCTCGAAATGATATCATCCCAATCATTCTAAGATCATCACTCATTTTATTATTATTCACCCTTGGCTATGGAGGGAAAATCTATTGTTGGGTTTACGAGTGGGCTACTGGATTACCTAGAACTTGGACAATGGATTATTTAGCTAATATATTATTGAATTTAAATTGTATATTCAATCTATTAATCATTTTGTATATGAATCAAGAGTTGAAAGAGAGGATATTAAAAAAATTCAATTTATCTGATTATTAAATACTAATAAAATATAAGTGTATTTAAGTTAACTATTAACTTGGTATTTTACAAATTTTGGAATTTAAATAGTATTTTAGATATTTTAGTAATTTTTGTAAATTTCACTTTATCAATAAATGAGTGTTATTTATTTGATAAAATACTGTTATTGTAAGGATATTGATTGTCAAATATAAACATTTGAAATAGCAAATCTTTACGAATTTTTAATTTTAAGATGTGCTACTTTCACTACAGTTTGCTTAATTATGCTATTTTTTCTATTTAAAAATTCTAAATTTATGCTTTAAGTTCAAATATAAGTTTGTTAGGTTATATAGTATGAATTAAAATAATACTCAATTAAATCAAATACAATTCCATCCAATGCAAGTGTTCAATAATTTTTCGTTTTGAGATTCATCCAGTTTTAATAATGAAAATATTTAAAACTTTTTTATATAGTCAGTTCATAACATTTTTATAAATCTTGTAGTACAGTTCAATAGAAATGCCATGGTAAAAAACGTTGGTATATTACTCCACAAAATAAAAATTTCTGGAAAAATTATATTTTTAAATAACTGAAATGAAATAATAGATTACCACTAACTTCCAAAAATGGATTCTGATTAGACTTTGAATTCAACTACTATTTTATAATAATTACTATGGTTATTACAATTTATATAAAATATCAACCATTAATCAAAATTTACAGTTTAAATGAATTAAATATTATAGAATTGCCAAATAATTAAACAAAATAACAAAATTAATTATATCGATTATATTATATATATCCAATTTATTAAATATCTGACATGATATATTATAATAGTTAAACAATACCCAAAAGCTAAAAATATCCTAAATTGCAAGATCCACAATAGAAATATGGGATCTATCCACTAGAAAATTAGCTCTTAAAAGAAGTCTTCTTCTTGAGAGGAATGATTGAAATACTTTGATAAATCAGATTGTATTCAAAAAAAGAGTGATTATAGCAATCATCTAAAAATCACTTGAACTACATAGCTTTATCATTATTATCATTATAGTAATTTTCAAATTTGGAATTTTTAAACTGAAACCTGAGGTGAATTTATGAGAATTGGGACACAGATCATGAGAAAACTCTATAACCGATTGATCAATTCCGACATTTTAATGAAATCTAATCAAATCGAGTCATTTTTTATGGTAAATTAAACCAATATTTGGACATATAAGTTTGAAAAAATATTATAAAAATTTATAACTATAAAGTATTTAGGAAATTAAATAAAAGCGTTTATATTGAGAATGAAATAAACTAATTATCAATCAAATTCCTTAATACTTGGAAATACCCATGAATTGAAGGAGTGTAATTATACAAAATTAATATATTATTATTCTTTAATATAAGCTGTGAGAATTATATATTTTATATTCCAAATACATAAGTACATTATACTATAGTTAAAGGATATCATTTAAAAATTGATTTAATATTTTAGCTCTCAATAGAATAATTAATCATCTTTATATTTATTTTAGATATATTTTGAGAATATTTCAACATGAATAAATTTGAAAAATAAAACCATTTTTAGCTTATATAATAAAATAGTATAAAAATGTTAAACACCTTTGGCTTTATATATTGAATGAATATCTATTGATAAAGAAAATAGAATATGTTTCACCAAGTTTACGTTTATTAATTTCTGGTGAATTGGTTTATGAAGGTATCCTTTTAATATGTTTTCAATATTATTTTTTAGGACTATAAAAGTACATTATCATTATGATTTTTAACTAGTAATTACTTTTAAATAATATTAAGCAAATACAAATTTATATTTTCATATTATTTAAACAATACTTGTACAAATTTATTGATTACCAAATGTTGATATCCATTATTTGTGAACAATTTTAATAAGTTTACAAATATTGAAAGAATAGTTTAAAACGACATTTGATATATTGTTCAATTTGTATTATAATAAAAATAATTATTAATTTTAAGATGGATATACGCAATTATTAGAATAGGAAAGGAATTATAAATAAGGAAAGAAAAAATGCTATCAAGTACTTATAATGAACTTAAATTCAAAAAAATAGAGTAAAAATATATTTCAAAAAAGATGATCTCGCTCAGATTCGAACTGAGGACCGTCTGTGTGTTAGACAGACGTGATAACCAACTACACCACGAGATCTTGTTTTAGATTAATCAATAAGAATAAATCCAGTATTAACTGGGAACTTTTTGATTTATAATTATTAACATAAATATTTCAGCATTCTACTTTTATAAATCTGCTACCTATGATACATTGTTTCAATATATTTATTTATCCATTAACTCATTATTGATTCAAAATTTATAAACTAATCTTCTAATAAGAACAACTCAATGTATTTGTAATTTAAATTACATTATATAAAATTATTCAAACTATATTATTGCACATTCATCAAAACCTATTCGTTTCTACTAATACGCCAATATATATATATACTGTATTCATCTAATATTTCACTATAAAAATATATTCAAAATTTATACATTCCCAATCAAATACATTTAATTTTAAATTTGATCAAATAAATTTTAAAAATACAATTTACTAAGTAACAATTTTAATTTATTATATATAAAATATAGGTAAATAATATTAAAAAAGTACATTTTAAGCTTTAAAACTAACAAAGCCTAATAAATTATCATTGTACTTCTGATTCTGAATTTATCATTATAGAAAGTTTCATGGCTGTTTATACAAATAAACTATATAGATATTGTTTGATTAAACGATACAAATATTAAATCATAACTATATTTGATATCAGCTTATATTAAGTTATACTTCAATTTTTTCTTTGACTAAACACAAATCTCATTTATAAATATATTCGAATAAATGACACTAATATAAATAACCGCCCTAATTGGAACAAACTTATATTAAGATATTTCACAATTTTTGGTTTATTATGTAGCTTTCTTAAATAACCAATTCTCGACTAAATAAAGTACATATTAAATCATTACTATTCCTGACCTCAACCAATACTAACATTAATCTCAAACTCATTATTGATCAAATACCTCTCCTCAATAACTCTTTTTGACTAGATGATATATAGAATATAATTAAATTTTATTTATATGTGAGATTATTGTTAAATTGACCTAAGACCTGAAAAGTGTTTCAATCGACTAGGAACGAAGTAAATATAGTTAAAATAGTTTAAGATGATACAATTTTTAAATAATGCATTATGATGAATCATTATATCAAGGTACTTTTTAATAAGTCATCTATTAAATACAAATATGGCTAAATTGTTACATAAGGTTAATCAATCATTATCTTTCAAGATCTTAGTCATCAAAAAAAGATTAATACTTATCAATTTTATAATTTATTATAAAGGTACCTTTGTATAATGTTAAGTTACTTAAATATTTAATTAATAAATTATAAATTAAACAAAATGGGAAGCTACTCAAATATTTACATTAAATATATAATATTATAATAAATATTTAAAAATTTTTTTAATTTCAATTTATTCAATATAATTAACATATATAATAAATTTTATTTAAAAATTTAAATTTTAAAATTGTAAAAATTATATTGTCTTAAAATAATTATAAATTTTATATTAAATTTCCCTAAACTATTCAAGGAATTTTTTACTTCCTAATTGAGAATTTTTTTCATTTTTTAGTATAAATTAACTAGAAAACTAAAATATACTTATTTTAGGGTTGAATATAATCGCAATTTTTTAATCCCTAATTCTATTTCACTGTGGTAACACTTTAAATGTCACCACTTATTTATTAATGACGGGTGGATTTTAATGGTATTTTATAAGTTTGCAAAGTAGAATTAGAGTTGAGTTGGTCTTTGATTTTATGATAATAGTTAAAGTTTTTTTCTAAAATTTGATTGATTATAGTTTATTATTAAATTATTTAAATTAAGTGAAATTGATTTACTGATCAAAAATGCTTCCAAATAGTTTATATATTATTAAATATACAATTATATGATAAAACCATCAATCTTTAATAATTAAAGTGAAATCTTTTAAAAATCAGTAACTCCCATAGTGAACAAAGAATGGATTGGATATTTCAAATTAATGATACAAAATAGAATATTAAACCGGTACCTAAATATCTTTAATTTCACCGATGATTTAACTCCTTGTACGGTTACTTTATAATAATGTATTGGATAAAAAAGGTAGAATTTATCCCCTAAGTTAACAATATAATTATGATCAAATGGATTAAAATTGATAAATATATTCATATTTAGTTATATGGATGGTATTGACACTAAGTTTCAATTAGGTTATATTTCTCTGTATATATATTCCTAAAAGTTCTTAAATTTAAACTAAAATTTCGATAATATTTATTCAATTATAATTAATACTTTTTTAATTATGAAAGCTGAATTATCCATTAAACCTTCGCAAACAAGTATTGGTTATTTTATCAAGTACTGGAAGAGATACTTATCAGTTTTGATCATAATATTCAGTTATACAATTTATCAATTGATTAATCGTCCTATTTACCTCTCGACTACTTGTAAATTGACTTATTTCAACTGTCCTAGAAAGGTTCCAATATCGGGTCATGCTTCCCCAGAACTCACTTTGGTTGAAGAAGAATTCATTAGGCAACTTACAAACGGTGAATCTATTGGTGCAGGGTTAACAATTGTTCAAAATGGCAACACTTTACTCGATCTTTACGGAGGCTATTCAGACTTGAAAACCGGTGAAAAATATACCAAAAATACGCTACAATTGGTATACAGTACTGGAAAAATAATGGAGAGCTATATAATGGGATATTTAATTCAAAATGAAGGATTCAACTTCAGTATGAAATATTCTACAAATTATAAGCATTTGGATAGGTTGAAAAAAGTGGATATTACTTTGGATCAAATTCTGAGACATGAAACTGGTGTTGTATACTTTGATCCCATGCCTAGTTATGATGAATTGCTGAATGCTGAAAAATCTATGGCTCATATTATTTCTTCGCATGTTCATCAATTTGATGGTAAGCCTACCAGAGCCTACAATACGATTACCAGAGGTTGGATTTTGGATCAATTGGTACGTGATACCGATCCAAATGGAAGAGGTCTAGTCGACTTTCTACACCAAGTAATCAACAAAGAGCTTGGTATTGAATTCTACTGGGGAACTCAACACTATCCACCCATGAAGACTAAGGCAGCAAATCCCAAATTGTTGAGCAGAATAACCAAATGGTACAGCTATCCCTTGCTATCCTTAATCTCAGACATCATATATCCCAATGCCAACAATCCACAAACTTTGCTCAATGGCCTAACTGCGTCAAATACACTTCTCAAAGATTCTATTGGATTCCAATTTACGAGGCCCAGCTTAAAATCAAGATTCGTCTCAGTTCAAAATAATCCCGATTTTATGAGACTAGATATCCCATCAGCTACTGGATACACAACCTGTAGTAATTTGGGCAAATTGGGAGCTGCATTCGTCAAAGGAAATCACCTAGTGAATGACACAACACTGCAACTACTTCTCAGCGATGGTGTCGAAGCGTACGACCATACTTTAGGATCTAACACGAAATTCACATTAGGAGGACTTGGACAATTCGATTTACCCCACATCAGTTCCAGTCCATTCTACGGCTGGGGCGGCTATGGAGGTAGTATATTATTTATGCATCCCAAATCCCAAACTGTTATAGCGTACTGTCCCAACAGCGAAACCTTTCACCTAGGTTACGAAGGTAGAGCTAAAAAGATCATTGATAAATTGGCCCAATCTATTAATTTTAATTAATCAATATAAAGTATTTATTTAAACTAGTGTTGTGTTTTATATTAAGTTTTATAAATAAAGATCGTAGTTAGAAAAGTACTCAAAATATGATTTAGTAAATTATTTATTAATCCTGCTCTTTAACGTATCGGGACTGTAGGTTTGAAAACTTACTGTTGAGGCGTCGTAGCAGAATATTCAAAAGAAAAAAAACTCTCTTCTCTATCTTTATCACTGTTGGGTTTAAATGATTGAATCAATGAATGATATGGGATTTGGATAAAATCTAATAAAGAAAATAAAGAGAACAAAGAGTATCCTTCAATTATAGACTGACAAAGCCAGCTTAAAATAGAAATAATATTGGTTTAGCTATCAAACTGGAAGAGATGATTAATTTGGAAATACAACACTAGATTTGTATACTTATTAGTTGTTCAAAGTAATAAGTTATAGCTTGTATAATATGAGTATTAAAATTAATATCAATTCTTAATCATTTTATAATTCAATTTTTATTGAAAATTAAAAATTTGAAAATTATTTGGTATCAGTATAAATGATAATATTCAAATCAAGATTAATTCTACATAAATTAATATTATTGTATTTGTGGTTAAAAATATTAAAATGAAACATAATTAATGTATGAAGATTGTTTATGGCTTGTTAATACATAACAATTTATTTAATTATATAATATATTTTTTATAGTTAACAAAAATATATATTTGATATTGGTATAGATCTAGTTTACAGAATTATGATATTTTGTTCTAAACTATGTATTTATGTTATATTGATGCTATATAATCATTTTATATTATTATTAGAAAATATTAATATGAATTTGGAATTAATGATAAGTTATACAGTAGAGAGAAATTCATATTCTATAATATATTTAATATTATAGATAGGTAACTTTAGTATTAGAATTGAAGTCCAAGATCATTGATTGAGCCTTATGTCGTCCCATTCTTAAATATTTGATGTTTCTGACAAATTTTACATATAAATATAGAGAAATAATAAAAAAACTGAAAAGTAATAAAACTGTCAGGATTGAAACTATAAATATTTATATTTTATGTATTGTATATTAAACTTGTCTACCAATTATAGAAATTTTTGTAATTATAAATAGGCTTAGTATCTCTCATAGGCATCCATACTTTTCTGGTGAGTTTGAATCCCTTGATATTTCTTCTTTCGTTCATTCCAGTGATGGTGGGGACTTGCTCGGCTGCTTTTTCCTTGAAGAGGAATTTCATATGGGAATAGGGATGGCGCTTAATACCGAAGTGACCTCGTCCCTTAATATCAATTTGGGGTTGTCCGTAGAAGCCTTTGCCTACCCAGGCTTGGGCTAATGAAAAGTTGGTTAGAGCTCGATTATATGTGGAATAGTTTAATATTATCACTTACCGACATACATCCTCTCAGGATCGAAATTGAATTGGAGACCAGCATTCTTGCGGGCGAAGCAGAGAGCATTCATAATTTTCTTAGCAGGTCTCTTCTGACTGAATTGCATTTGGAGGATAGCTTGCTTGATGGGTAAGCCTTTGATTTGGTTAGCTAATAAATTCAACTTTCTGGGGCTGATTTTAAAGTTGGTAGTTGAGAATTTATACTATATTGTGGAATTAATATGGTGGAATATGGGGGATATATATATTAGTTATTACTTCACGTTCAATAGGTTTGCCATATTTATCCAATTTGGGCTTGGTATCGATCTCTTCTTTGGCTTGTTCGAAAATGGAAGAAGTGGCAACTTCTTGCTTTAGTTCAGTAGTTTTATTGATTTGTTTAATGGAGCTGGTTGATAAACTGGAAATAATCAATCTATAAAAATTTAATTATTTATTCTATAAATATAATTTTTTATATTGTTTACTTATTAGGAACCGCAGTTCTAAATAAATTAGGTTTTAATACGTTGGAAAATCTATTAGCTAAAAAATGTTATTATTATCAGATTTAAATAATAAATATTATTATATAATAAATTTACCAGAGTTAGATAAACTCAATTTTGAAAACTGTTTGACTAATTGAGAGCTCATAACCTTAAATGTATTATTATTTCAAATCTATATATTTTTGTGAAAATTTATATTAATTTAATATTGATAACATCATTATTATGCTATTTGTATTACTATTAATTCAAGATTATTATAGTCTTTAATATATAGTGATGAAATAAAACATTTATATTAAATTCATGAGGTTTTAAGTTGTGGGATACATAATTTCATCAATTTAAATTGATTCTTTAAATGGTAAAATAATAGGGAAAATTTCATAGCAATTTCAATTTTTAATTATTATTTTCAATATTTTCATGGATAAATAAAAATTCTAACTTTTTGAATATTTGGTGAGAATGTAAAAACAAATCAATATTAGGGATAGTTTATTATAACTAATTATAATTATTTATTTAAAATTATAAGATGAAAAATTTTTATTTTTGAATAGGATTTTTAATCGAATAGAAAAATAAATATTATATAATAATATAATTATTAAACTAACCTTAATTATTAAGTACGATTAATATATAATAATATGTTTTGAATTTTTCTCTTTATATTAATTAAAATGACTTTATAATCGTAATCATTATTTTGAATTTCATTGCATTTACAAAGTAAAATAAGGTATTGATTGATTATTCTATATATTTTAAACAATTAAAAAATATTTTTTTATAACTAATCATTCTTTTTGATATACATTTGATTGAAATAAAGTGATCATATTTTAAAAATTACTGTTATTCTCTTCAATTACCAGATATTTTAAAATAAGTTATTATTTAAATTAATAATTATGGAATCAATATTATAATAAAATAAAATCAATTAAATTTAGGTAATAATTCATAATTAAATTATTTAATAAATATTTACAAAATATTTACATTGACATTGTAAATATTTTCTAAATTACATTTT
>JNEM01007661.1:0-15205 GCA_000697335.1 Conidiobolus incongruus B7586 | reverse complement strand
AAATGGGAATGGATTTATGATGCTTTTCGGATTTTGGTAGAGTTACAGTTAATAGTCCATTAGCATAATTGGCAGAGATCTTTTCATAGTCAACTTGTATGGGGAATTCGATTACTCTTTGATAGGGCTTAGTAGAAATTTGTCTAAGGAGAACTTTGAAATTATGTTCATTGGCCTTTGTGTTCTTTGATTCATTACTTTCATTTTGAGATGTAGATTCAAGCTCTTCACTGACTTCGCCATCTACTTTTTCTTCAGCTTTCTTATCTTGCTCCAGTTTCTGATTCTTAGTAGAAACGGTTAAAGTATTCTCTTCGAATTCTATTGAAATATTCTCTTTAGCAACTCCGGGCAATTGAAATCTCACTTTATATGCTTCTCTGGATTCTAGGATATCGGTATTAGGTGTAACGTAAGAAATTCTTCTTGCTTTACGCTTGGGTTGAGATGACAAAGAATAGTAATCGGTGTTGGGAGTGGCATATCTGATTTTACGCTTTGGTTGAGAAGATAAAGTGCAAAGATCGACCAAGCTATCGACGAAAGGATCGTGAAGAATATTGGAATAGCAGAGCATTTTGACTTGATATACTAGCTACTGGATTTGATGATTGATATTCCTGATCTCAGTCACACTATTTATATTCAGCCTTGTCAATTCAATGCAAAACCTTGAAAAAATTAGATTTGGATCCAAATTTCTGGAACATTCTACATCTAATGTTCTATTTCTAACTTGGAAAGTATGGCAAAATTTGAAACTTAAAACAGTCTTATGAAATGTCTATAATTCAGCTACATTATATCTCAAAACAAACTCAAATTATCATTATTTCATTTGTACTAGAAATCACTTCTTTATAAACACCCAATAAATTAATTTCAATGCTAGATTTACACTGTTTGTTCATGATAATTTGAAACACATCTTTTAGTACTACCATAATCATCTTAACAATTAATTAATAGTAATTATTTAAAAATAGTTCAAAATGGCACCAAATTATAGTCTATTTTAATATATTTACAGTTAAGGGATAGAATTAAATTTTTAATTTGAATAGATTACTTGAGAGTTGATTTATGATATCAATAATAAGCAGTTAAGAAATGCTAATTACTTTTTCAATGCTGCAAGTTTGAAGTATATATTCAATTTGCTGTAATTAAATCACATTCAAAATTATTTTCATATATCATATTGATTTGCAACTAATTATAAATATTTCTTTATTATCAGTATCATTACTTTTATTTGATAAAAATACAAATTAATTTAATGTAATTACAAAATAGATATTGATCTTTGATGCTTAGGAGTCTTGGGTAGGTTTACTGTTAATATGCCATCGGTATAGTCAGCTGATATCCTTTCAACATCCACTTGTGAGGGAAATTCAATTACTTTCTTGTAAGGCTTAGTCGAGATTTGCCTGAGGTGAACTCTGAAATCATTATTATCATTTGTTTCCTTCACATCTTTGTTGCCATTTTGAGATGTTGTAGATTCGAGCTCTTCACTTACTTCACCGTCAACCTTCTCTTCGGGCGATTTCTTTTCTTTATTATGTTCGTTGGTGGAAACGGTTAAGGTATTCTCTTCAAAGTTGATGGAAATATTCTCTTTGGATATTCCAGGTAATTGAACTCTTACTTTGTATGCGACATTGGATTCGAGAATATCAGTGTAGGGAGTAGTATAAGAAAAGCTTCTTGATTTATGATTGGAGTGATGGGAGGATAAAGTGTAAAGATCGAACAAGGCATCGACCAAAGGATCTTGAATATTGGAGTAGCAGAGCATTGTGACTTGGAATTGAAACTATCTGATTAACTTGGTAATAATGTTTAGTTTTTATTCTAATTTCAATACAGCTATTTATACACTTTTTGATCAATTTTAATTTAAATCATGAAAAAATCCGAATTTGATCCAAACTTCTAGAAAATTCCCAAACCAAAGTTAAATTACTAATTTGGATAGTTCAAATTTGGAAAGCCAAACTTTTCAAAATATGAATAATAGTTGCGTAATAATATACATTGGAGAGTATAAATCTAAATAACATTGAAATAAAATATTATTAATATTAGTCATTAATAATATATTATTTACTTTATTAATTATATTTTCATACAATTGACTGAACAATGTAATATCAAATTGAAGTATTAGCAATTGCATATAACCTTGAATTTATTATTTTTTATTATAACAATTCAGTGAGAAATTAATTGAATATGTTAAGGTTATGAAAGTAGGATATAATTAAGAAATAAATGATCTCAAAATATAACGAAGTTTTGTGATATTTGCAAATTATAATTATGATTGTAAGAGTTATTTTACTGGGATTATATTTGAATGATCCCTGGTAAATAATATATAAGAATTGATACAAATGATATACAAATTCAGATAAATTTTAAAAATTTTTGAAAAATTAGATGAAATTAAATATATATTTAATATAATAAAATTTATTTAATAATAACAATAATAATATATTTACAAAGGATTATGCAATTGAGATTGATTTATGAGATTTGGAAGATTTGGGCAAAGTTACAGTTAATAAGCCATCTCTATAGTCAGCAGAGATTCTTTCATAATCGACTTGTGTAGGGAATTTGATCACCTTCTTGTAAGGCTTGGTTGAAATTTGTCGGAGATGAGTCTTGAATTCATCAGTATTGGTAGTATTACCCTTTGACATGGTGCTGGTATTCTGGGATTTGGATTCCTGTTCTTCGCTGACTTCACCTTCAACTTTTTCAGAAGCCTTCTTCTGCTGTTGTTCTTGATCTTTGGTGGTGATAGTTAAAGTATCCTCTACGAAATCGATGGAAATATTCTCTTTGCCAACTCCTGGTAACCCGACTCTCACCCTATAAGCGTCATTGGATTCAAGAATATCGGTATTAGGGGTAATATAAGAGAGCTCTTTGAGTCTGTTATTTGGTTGGGTTGATAAGGAGTAAAGATCTAATAAAGTATCCAAGATGGGTTGTTGAATGGTAGCGTAAGAGAGCATTGTGATTTTGAAGTATACTTAATAGATCGATATAACTGATGGTTGCCTGACTTTTACATTAAACAGTCTCAGTATTTATATTTCAACAATGAATAAAATCATTAATTTTCTCTGCGAATTAAGAATATTTTTTAAATTTCTAGAGATTTCTCAGATATACAAATATTTAGAAAATTGCAGATAAAATGATAAAAAGATTATTTGAGTATGATATCATATAAAATTGAAATAGACATTGACTATAAGGTTTTAGTTATTTGAAACAATGGAGAAAGTAATGAACGCTTGAGAAAATTCTAAAAGTATAGTGTGTAAAAGTATGATAATACATTAGAAATATAATTAAGTTGATGATATTTAATTTTGGATAATTTGGTGGTCAGTATATCCGCCTGTCACGCTCGTAATCTGGTTTCAATTCCCAATCGGAGAGTCGAAATGTTATTTTTTGTTCCAAAATATATTTTTATATTTTTTATATAATTATTTTGAATTATTTTGCATTATTTACATTTTATTATTTTTATTCAATTGTTAAATGTATATTTAAAACTATGAATATTTTTATAAAAATTTAATTAGTTTTAAAAAACATAATATTACTACAAAATTTTATTTTCAAATAAAATTAAAGGATTAAGCAAACAACTTGCTATAAGCTTTCTTTTCTTTCTCTAACAATACCTTCTTCTTTTGCTTGACAAGTTCCAACTCTTTGATAATGGCAGCATCACCAGGAGCTAAGCTCAAAGCTTGGTTGAGATCTTCCAAAGCTTCGTCGTATTGCTTGAGGTTGGATTCGGCAACACCTTTGCGGTAGAGGGCCTTAGATTTGTTTAGATCGGAGATAGTGTCATAGTCAAGGACATAGAGGGTGGAGTTGATGGCTTCGTTGAATTTATTCAACTTGAGGTAAGCAAGGGCAGAGTTCAAATGGATGGAAGTTCTACTGGCAATAAATTGATCATTGTACTTGTAATCTTCACTATCCTCGTCGAAGATAGGATATTCGTCCAAGTAACGCAAAGCTTTGGTGTACTTCTTGACAGCAGTTTGGTAGTCGCCAGCCTTGAAATACTTGTTACCCAAAGCTCTTAAAGTTTCAGCAATTTGGTAAACGTCGGGAATTTCCTTGGATCCTTCGTAGTCTTGGGAATAATCTTCATAAGGATCTTCGGGATCAATGTCTTCTTCCATGGCGGCTTGGATTTGGCTTCCTGTTAATTCACCACAATCGGTGATAACTACCTTACTCACAGGCTTTTCGCCATTGAGAGGGGTGTTTTCGATGGCTCTGACAACGTTCTTACCTTTGATCACCTTACCGAAAACAACGTGTTTACCGTCCAAATGTGGTGTGGGAACAGTAGTGATAAAGAACTGGGAACCGTTAGTTGAGGGACCAGCATTAGCCATAGATAATAGGAAAGGTTGGTCGTGTTTGAGGTCGAAGTTTTCATCTTCGAATTTTTCACCGTAAATACTCTCACCACCAGTGCCGTCCCCCTTCGTGAAATCACCACCTTGAATCATGAAGTCCTTGACAATACGGTGGAATGTACAGTTCTTAAAGCTCAAAGGGACGCCAGTAGAACTGTTACCCTTCTCCCCAGTACACAAAGCTCTAAAGTTTTCAGCAGTCTTGGGGACAACATCGGAGAACAATTCCAAAACGATTTTACCAATTTTTTCTTCACCGATTTGAATATTTAAAAATACAGTAGGATTTCCACTCATTTTATATATGTTTAATATATCTTATTTTTACTAATAATTAGAATTTAAAAAATTGATATTCTCTTATATTGATTACGTTGACTATTTATTTTGATTTCAATTTTTGCTAGAAAATTCCAACCCTATCAATTTTCTTTCTGATTTTCGACCACTTAAATTCTTTGTGTAATCTAGTTCCACTCATTTAGTTTTGGATTTACTAAATGTGGCTATTTATTAAATGTTGGTGACATCATAAACATTTGATTAAAATTAAACTTTGTTATTCAATATATGGCCAATATTATTAAAATAATTAATTTTGATTCAATGCATATATATATATATATATATATATTTGATTGTTGACATATATACATATGTATCAGAATATATTATAATTTTAAATATGAATAATAAATAAAATTATTATATTGTAATTTTATTCAACTTAATTATTTAATAATTTATTATTAATGGAAATTTATTAATAAAAAATTTATAAATATTATTTTATCATTAGTTTAAGCAACAATATAATAATATGAATCAACTAATCTAAACTATATATAAGACAAATTTATTTAATAGCTGTGATGATTTAAGAAATATTATTAAAATATAATTCAAATATAATTATTTAGCTAAACAAGATTGTATTACATAAATTTTGCTTGGAAATACCATTATATATATATATATATATATACTAAAATTAAACAAAAAGATATTAATAAAATTTAATCAATACAATAATTAAAATATTTTTAATTTTTTGAAAAAGATTATAAAAAAATGGATATTTTGCTTGATTAATTCAACCTTATCACATATCAAGATAATAATAACTGATTTAAAATATTTACAATTAATAAATTAATCAATTTATTTCCTTATATAATTCAAATGGTCTAGAATTTTTTTTGATTTTAATTTGAATAACTAATTTTAATCCAATATCTGCTCTATTTATACATATGTTGTTACTAATTTTTTTCTAATTTTTATAAAAAACATGATGCAGAGTATTTTTATTTTTCGAATTAAATGAATATAATCTATAGAATGAACTATAAACATTAATCGAATTAATTTTATATACTTTTAAATTTTAATCAGTTTTAAAAGTTATTGAATTTTGATATGATATCAATCATTTCAAAGATTGCTTTAAATACATAAAATCATTAAATAATAGCTCATCATTTTCTTATTGCATTTACAAAATCAGATAACTCATAACCCTCTTTATCTATATAATTGATTGATAATATTTTAAATTATTAGCTTAATTGAAAATGCATCTGTCAATAAGTTTCATTAGATTTCTTTATTCGTATTCATCTTTTAATAAATTCATTATGGTTTATACTGGTGTTATTGAGTTGAATGAATCAATTATTTAAATTAATTATTATCACTGATAGTTATAAGTCATATTTCTTTCTGTCATACCTTGTTCCTTCGAAACAATCAGAATAAAGAACTAGTCCTAAGAATCATCACAAGAATACACCATTATTCAGCCAAGCCCACAAAAATACCTAAATACACTTTAAATACACTAGTTGCTTCTATTATAGAAATCCCATTTTTAGTTTGACTAATCAAAACTACATTCTACTACAAATTATCCTCACTTTCTACATCCAGAACTTTTAGGAGTAGTGCTTCTATTTTCATTTTGTTACTAAATCTATCTTACTATCCAATTAAATTTATTTTATTCAGCATACTTAAATGAATAGAGCTCGGCTTTGTTATAATATTTTTTTCATTATTTATTTTATTAATCGTTGTATAACTTTACACTATGGCACTCACTTGATCTAATTTACCAGATTTACAATTATTGGCGTATGCGGAACACAATCGTCTAGCTATTGCGACCCAGCTGGTCCTTATGGCTCCCTAAGTTGTATAACACATAATTACTTATATCTCTGACCATCAAGACGAAATGTGGGAGTTGATATTGATGCCTATTCTTATTTTTCTTACAGTTTGAAAAAAAAATTCAAAATAATGATTCAGTTAATAGTGTATTAATAAATATTGGATGTATTATATTGATTCAATTCGTATAAAAAGGTAGTTCATATCAATGATTTGAAGTTATGTTGACAATAATACACTTGAATAGCATATTAAATAATTGAATATTATATTTGGAATACTAATGATTTTCATCATCTTGTCACTTATAATATCAACAGTATCAGTTTTAAGGTAATATATAACTTAGCATAAATCATAAAATTAAATTTTAATAAGACAAATATTGATTTTAAAATAATTGATAAATACTTAAACATTTTAATTGTTTTTAGTATTACAAAATTTATATAAGTGGCAAATTCTTTTTATTAGTTTAGTGATTCAAGTAAAAAGATTTCAAAACTAATATCTTAAAAAAAGATATATTAAATATCAAATAATCCTCCATCAAGTTACATCTAGTTGAAAATCTCTGACTTTTATTCAATACCTTTAAGTTATGTTTTTTATCCAATAGTTATCAAATTGCTAGATGACTAGTACTTTATTAGGATTTGAAGTTGATAATATCAATGTACTTGACATTTCAAAATGATGATTGTTGCAAATAATTTAATTATAAGAGTTCTAAACCCTGAGATTGTAATAATTTAGTGTTGAGAAACCAGCTCCTATCCAATGTTCAATAGTTAAAAAGTAAAATGTGATAAAGATTAATATATGAGGTACTAGCGGCAATAAATCGCCTTAGGATCTAAAGGAAGGCCGGAAATTGGATCAATATTATTTTCATAACACCTCATACAGAACAAAATCCATCTAGCTTCATCAAACGTACAACAACAGTTAGCCATAATCACTTCAACCTGATCACTATTTAGACCAGGTCTCGTATCCTTAGACTTGTAGTTGGTTTCCAGGGTATTAAAGGTGTCGCTTGTTAATCCTTTCCTAATATTTTCACTGAACGTCTTCTTGTGTGAAGTTTCAAAAATTGTAATATTTAAACAATCATTCAATTTTGACCAACTCTTTTGGATTAAATTTGTAGTTTCTAACATTTTTAACCAAAACCAAGGATTTGCTTTGAACTTTTAGGGCTATTTATATCTCAAGAAAACAATCAGTGAATAATTGATTAAGGAGATCCTAACATTAAATTAACATAACAATTTTGCCAAATTATTAAATTTTCATTTGAAATTTAACATTCCTTTCAATTCAATTCTAAATTTGGAATGATTTTGTTTTCGTTGTTTATAAATAAATGGCATATTGTAAATGAATAAATTATTTAAGTAATTGATAATTGAATATGTGTTTGGATAGGCATGTAAGTTCATACCTATGAATGTGAAATAAATTTTAGTGTAGTGAACATATAAGGATACAGAGCTCTTTAAATTCAGCGATTTATCTTAATCTATGACTTGATATTTTGCGCAACGGACTAATTGTATTGAAAGTATAATGGGAAATTTGTCAAAATACTAGATTTAGTAAATTTGGCAACTTCAACTTGTGCACAGTAATATTTAAACTTAATGCATGAAGTGGAAGTTAGACAATGAATAAATTTTAAAGTACCTCCTTTTTGACAACTCGTTAAATATTTTTTCTTATATACACAATTAGTTAAATTCCCAGGCAAGTTAGAAATATACGATATTTTTCAGGAATATTATTCAGATTTGTTATATCTTAAATTTATGAATATATTATTAAATATATGAGAGTTAAAAATGTGATAAATATGGTTTTAGTTATTTAAATTAAAGAATATTGGATTTATTAATTTATCAACTATTAAAAGGTATAACATAATTCGATTAAAATTAATTAAATTCCAAATAAAATGGTCTTAAAATAGATTCAATTTGATTCAATTTTGTTTAATTTAATAATTATATAAACCAAATTTAAATTAAGATAAATTTGAAATGGTATTAGTACTAATTAAATATAATTCTGAAAATATATTTAAATTTAATATATTAGCATATTTCAATTTTGATATAGAAACTTAATTGAGGTTATTGTAAAAGAGTATTGTCTTTATAAACCTGGAATAAATTGATATGGTATTAGATATATTTGTAATAATTATTTTCAACTATGATTCCAATAAATGAAACCCACTGTTCCAAATAAAGTGATTTAATCAGTCCCATAAAGTACAAATATATTATACAATTAATAAAATGGATTATGTCGCTTCACAACATTTCAATAATATAAAATCTAATAGAATTGATAGAAAAAGATTAGATAATTACCATATTAATTAATAATAATGAAACAGTCAATAATTCCTCTAACTTCCAAATTATTCAAATATCAAACTTTAAAATTTTTAAGGTGTAGTCAAATTCCAATAACAAGAAAATTATCGACTACCAGATATTTTTTCAATGGAGATAAGCCATTCGATTTTCAAAACGATCCCAATCAAGATAAAAAGAAATTAGATAATATCATTGATAAATTGGATAAGGGTGCTGTAGATATTATTAAGGAAGAAGCAACTAGCCAAGAAGTCGATGTGAGTGAAAAACCTGACGAAACGGTGGAAGAAGCCCAAGAAAAAGTGGATTTTTGGTTTGAAGACAAAGTGGAAGAAGAATTCATTCCAATGTGGCAACGTATCGGCAAAGATGCTACACCCGTCGAAACTCTCAACCCTGGGAAATTGACGCCTGACCTTTTGAAAACGTTTTTAACTCACCAAAGAGCTATCGATGTCAAAGTAATCGATATGAGACAGAAATGCGATTGGGCCGAGACAATTGTGATCTGTTCCGCGACGTCATCGAGACATTTGATGAATTTGGCTGAGAGATTGAGGAAATTTGTAAGCTTTTTGGTAATTTATCATATTTATATATATATTAAAGCAACTATTTATTTTAGATCAAACAATGTCAACCTCACGATAGTGCCATTCCCCAAAAATTTGAAATTGAGGGTGATTTACGCGATGAATGGTTAGTTATTGATCTTAATCACATTGTCATACATTTGTTCATGCCAAAGACTCGAGACCTCTACGATATTGAAGGGCTTTGGGATTTCGTTAAAAATCCCAAATCGCCCCAAGATGCTGTGATTGCAGGTAGCTACACCATCGAAGATCCTAAGAGCGATGATAACGATATTGAAATTACATTGAACGACACTAAAATGCAGAAGATTTTGAGTGAGATGAGGGATCAGTTTATTAAAGAGAATCGTATTCAATTGGAAGAGGAGAACGATGAAGAGGTCATAGATGATAAAAAGAAATACTAATAATTTTGTTAATATATATATATTTTAATAATAATACATAAAAATTGCAATATATTTAATTATACTCTGAATTTTATTATCATTTTAAAATATTAACAATGTTATTAACCTTGTTTTAAGTACTATATCGCGAATGTAACGTCGAAGTATATTTATTTATTAAAACTGTAATATAAACAAATTATCTCATATATTTACGATCAAATTTAGTATAATTTTATTACTAAATTTTTAATTATTTTAATAATTGATTACTAAAATAATTATGTTCAAAAAATATATCTCCAATTTAATTTAGACTCAATTAAATAGTTTCATTTACTGAATGAATTGTAAGTAGAAAGAAATATTATTAAAATCAAATAAATAGAATGATGATTACATACCATTTAAATCTTTAAATTGTAAATATAAAATTACAAAAAAAAATTTATTTTTAAATAATTGAGTGAAAAATGGAATATTTTAATAAAAAAATAAAAAGGTTCAAAATATCAATCTCTCCGACTGGGAATTGAACCCAGGTCACCCGCGTGACAGGCGGGGATACTCACCACTATACTATCGAAGATTGAATACTATCAATCCAATTATATTTGGAATGTATTATCATACTTTTACACATCATATTTTCCATGAATTTTCTCAAACTTTCAATCTATTTCCTTTTGTCAAATATTTACAACCCTTTGATTATATCTTATATCACTACATATGATATCATTCCCAAATAATCCTATTATCATTTTTAACTATATTTCTCTATTTTTTTAAACTTGCGAAATCTCTAGAAATTTGGAATGCATTCACCACTGGACAAGAAAAGTGATGATTTCATCAACCGTTTAATATAAATACTGAGACTGTGTTTAGTGTAAAAGTCAGAAAATCATAAGTTATATCAATCTATTAAGTATACTTCAAAATCACAATGCTCTCTTACGCTACCATTCAACAACCCATCTTGGATACTTTATTAGATCTTTACTCTTTATCAAATCAACCAAATAACAGACTCAACGAGCTCTCTCATATTATCCCTAATACCGATATTCTTGAGTCCAATGACGCTTATAGAGTGAGAGTTGGGTTACCAGGAGTTGGCAAAGAGAATATTTCCATCGATTTCGTAGAGGATACTTTAACTATCACCACCAAAGATCAAGAACAACAGCAGAAGAAGACTTCTGAAAAAGTTGAAGGTGAGGTCAGCGAAGAACAGGAATCCAAATCCCAGAATACCAGCACCATGTCAAAGGGTAATACTACCAATACTGATGAATTCAAGACTCATCTCCGACAAATTTCAACCAAGCCTTACAAGAAGGTGATCAAATTCCCTACACAAGTCGATTATGAAAGAATCTCTGCTGACTATAGAGATGGCTTATTAACTGTAACTTTGCCCAAATCTTCCAAATCTCATAAATCAATCTCAATTGCATAATCCTTTGTAAATATATTATTATTGTTATTATTAAATAAATTTTATTATATTAAATATATATTTTTAATTTTACATACAAGTAATTTTTCATCAATATTTTTAGAATATCATTAAATTTAAATATATATATATATATAATAAAAATGTAAAGTGTATAATCACATTTTTAATTATCTTTAAAAATATTAATACTGAATCAGATTTTAATTCGTTGTTTAAATTGCATTTAGCTCAAATAATTCGAATATACTTTATCATGTTCTTTAATATAATAAATAATTTTCAATGATTTTTTTTATTAATTATATTGATAATATTTAATAATAAATCAGCTATTTATAAAAATTTTCAAATAAATTTTATATTTTCAAAAATTGTATTTAAAAATCAATTTTTGAATTTAATAATCATTGTAAAAGGCAATTTTTAGAGGAATTATTGAAAATATATTATAGATGGTACATATACTGAATTATATTTATTTTTAAACTTAATTAGATTGTCAACTCTAAGGCATTTACTTCTCGATTGTTGATATTATGAAAAATATATTTGCATTTCAAATTTCACATTATCATTTACAAATTTGTAATTAAAATTCTGATTCGGAATTTTCTAGAAATTTGGATAAAATTCAGATTTTATCAAGATTTTGGATCAATATTAATATTAAACCATATAAATAATGGGATCTGTTCTAGATAGAGCCTATACAACAATTAATAAGTCAATTAAGTAGTCACAATTTCAAGTCATAATGCTTTATATCTCCAACGTTCAAGACCCTATCTTCGATACTTTGGCCGACCTTTGCGCTTCACCATCCCATCACTCCAATCATAAATCAAGAAGCTTTTATACTACTCCCAACACTGATATTCTCGAATCCAATGACGCATACAAAGTAAGAGTCCAATTACCTGGAATATCCAAAGAGAATGTTTCCATCAATTTTGAAGAGAACACTTTAACCGTTTCCACCAACGAACATAATAAAGAAAAGAAATCGCCAGAAGAGAATATTGATGGCGAAGTAAGTGAAGAGCTCGAATCTACAACATCTCAAAATGGCAACAAAGATGTGAAGGAAACAAATGATAATAATGATTTCAGAGTTCACCTCAGGCAAATCTCAACTAAGCCTTACAAGAAAGTAATTGAATTCTCTACGCAAGTGGATGTTGAAAGGATATCAGCTGACTATACCAATGGCATATTAACAGTAATCCTACCCAAGTCTCCTAAGCATCAAAGATCAATATCTATTTTATAATTACATCAAATTAATTTGTATTTTTATCAAATAAAATTAATTATTTAAATTATATCTCGGTACTAATTAGTATGATATTATTTTCATAACATCAATATTTTATGTGAATAATATTTTTATCAAAATTTCTAGTTTCAATATTTGTAAAATAACACCAGAAAATCACTATCCAAATTTTCAAATGTCAATATAAAATTCATTATATATATATATATATATCATTAGTCTAACTATTTTTAACTGTTTCGTTTATTAAAATGGCGAAATATATTATCAAATGGAATTTTAGTATAAATTTATTTGAATTGACTCCGAAAATTAATAAATTTACTTGAAAATAAGCCAATAATTAAGCAGAATTGACCAAGAAAATTTCAGAATTTAATGTGATTGGATTGAGTTGGTATTTTTTAGCTTAAAAAAGAAAAAGCAGATATCTTATGAATTTATCTAAGCTGCTGATATTGAATTCATTAGTTAAAGCTCATTTCAGACAATAGAATACTGTTGCTTTAGAATAAAATTTGAAATTTAAATCAGTAAACTACTTTATAAATAAAATAATTTATGATTCTAAGCTTTATATTATATATTCAAAACCTGAGTACAATGTTCTACCTTATTCGTCATTTCATCTCCAAATTTAATAAATTGAATATGAAATAAATGAAATTTAAATAATTTTAATATAATCATTAGATTGAAAATATATATGTTCGATTTTTATACCATCCTGAATCATATAATAATTGGAATCTATACAAATAAAAATTTTGATTTAAAATATATTCATTATTCATTATTCACTTTTCAAGATTTATTAACATTCCATTCAATAATCATTATTCAATGGTATAATTTGTTTTAATTGTGTATTCAAAGATAATTTTTTGATACATCTGATAAAGTGGTACATTTCAAATATTAGATCTTAAAATTTTTAATTAATATCTTGGAACTTGATGTGTGTTTATGAGATTCACTTCATCATACATTATATTGAGGAACAATATACATATATAATATGTATAGATAAAATACACTGCTACATAAATTTTGCAAACTTGTGCGAATTAGAGATTATATCAGGATTAATAATGTCTCTGAATATATATACGTTATTATTAGCAGGATGCAATCTTAATTTAAAAATACATTTAACCTAAAGTCTTTTGAATATATTTTAATAATGTATTCATTGATATCAAAATATTTTAAGTTTGAAAATTGAATTCACTTATTAACTGACATAGCAAATTATATAAGACTAAGCTAATTCATAAGTTAGATGAAATAATATAATATATAACATTATAAGAGATTATTTAATTTTCAATCATTTTTTGTTATTACGAAAATTTTAACAATATATCTATTGCTAAATAAAACTATTAATATTACCAATTTTGTTATTTTCAAATTTATATTCAATAGGTAATTTTTAATTTTGAAATCAATAACCTTAACTAATTATATAAAGAAATGATTTTAAGTATAAATAAAAAATATTAAAAATAGTACTAGGTGTAATATTGAGTTTTATTAAATTTTATTAAATCTAATATTTATTATTTAGGATTTTATATTGCGTAATAATTAATATTTTGACAAATATACATTATCATAGAATTATAATATTTCAAAATTTAAATTAGTAATTTAATTTGGCTTTGGGAAAATTCTAGAACTTGGCATAAAATTCTGCAATTATCAAGATTTTAGATAAAAATTCTCAATATAAGCATATATTAACGTTTGTTTTTTTGGTATAAAGTTTATACAAAAAATTCAAATATTACTTCAAGTCAAAATGCTCTACTACAACATCCAAGACCCTATCTTCAATACTTTGGCCGATCTTTGCGCTTTACCATCCCATCAATACAGTCGCAAATCCAGTAGATCTTCCTATGTTACTCCTAATACTGATATCCTCGAGTCCAACGATACATACAAAGTGAGAATCCAATTACCTGGAATATCCAAAGAGAATATTTCCATCAATTTTGAAGAAAATACCTTAACTGTTTTCACCAATGGGCAGAATGAAGAAAAGAAATCATCTGAAGAGAAGATTGATGGTGAAGTTAGTGAAGAACTTGAATCCATACCTCAAAATCAAAATATCGAATCAAAGAACAAAGAGGTTAATGAACATGATTTCACAGTACATCTTAGACAAATCTCTACTAAGCCTTACAAGAAAGTAATTGAATTCCCTACGCAAGTGGATGTTGAAAGGATATCAGCTGACTATACCGATGGCATATTAACAGTAAACCTACCCAAGACTCCTAAGCACCAAAGATCAATATCTATTTTGTAATTACATTAAATTAATTTGTATTTTTATCAAATAAAAGTAATGATACTGATAATAAAGAAATATTTATAATTAGTTGCAAATCAATATGATATATGAAAATAATTTTGAATGTGATTTAATTA
>JNEM01007660.1:0-15702 GCA_000697335.1 Conidiobolus incongruus B7586 | reverse complement strand
GAGTAAATATAACATGCTTGTATAATTAATATTAAATTGCTTTGATAATTCTCTAGCAGAAATAAAAAGGTATTTCTTAATATATTTTTTTACTTTATTGGTAAGTGAAAGAGTGACAGTAGAAATTAGTCTTCCAGATTTTGGTAAATTTTGAATAGTGTCCCTTCCAGCTTTAAAATCATAAATCCAGCAATATATGGTAGTTTTAGATAAAGCACCATCTCCATAAGCTGTTTGCAAGTTTTGGATGATTTTAGAGGGTTTATGGTTAAGTTTTAAAGATACAAAAATAAAAGCCTTTTGATAATCACAATCTAGTTTAAGCATGATTAAATTTAAGTGTAAATTTTAAAATCAAAATATTTTAATAAAAATAATAATTAAAATTGAATATATATATATAGTTTGAAAATATTTATTTTCCTATATATTTTATATATATATAATCTTTCAAAATGTATAATATGTTTGAAAGATCAGAAATTAAAAAATTTGCCATTTCTTAATTTCCATACTAATATTAGGGAATTTTGTGACTAAATAATTTAAATTTTCCAAGTATAAATTTATTAAAAATATTAAAATATTATATATATATATATATATATATAATGTCTAAGACTAGAAATTGTATTATATTACTTTGAAGTAGATTATGTATAAAATTTTCATCAAAAAAATAGATAATTTTGCAAAGCCATTTTACCATTATAATAATTTTATTTTTATAAAAAAATTAATTTTTCAATTAAAAAGATGATGAAAAAATTCAAATTGAATTTAAAGCTATCATAAAGTTCCTAATTAAAACATTATTTCAAATTAATATTAATCAATTATTATTATTATTTTTTCTAAATTGATTATTGAAATTAAATTTGAAAAATAATTCTAAAAAAATTTATATTATTTTAAATGATAAAATTCAATAAACTAAATACTTGGTTTAATTTATAATACAGGTGCATTAATAACTATTAGAAATTTTTCACCATTAAAATACTGATTATAGCAATTAAGACTTTGGTTAATCTTTTATTCATAATAAATTATCGATATTTGACCTGAAACAATGCTATAAAACTGGGTTAATAGTTTGATTCTGTAATGAGTGTGATTGATAAATATATATCACAAAATCTCATAATTGTTGCGTTGTATAGAATATAAATGTTTAATTAGATATTAAAAAAAGGGAAAAAACTTCAAATTTTAATAAAATTTAAGTTTGCAATAAAATCGAAAAATTTGAAATTGATTATTTTGTTATAATTTAATAATTACGTCACAAATTCTTTTATTCATCTGCTAAATCTAGTATGAACGAGATGCTCGACTATTATAACACCAAGTTTCTGGAGAAATATTTAAAATGGAATATCCACGAGTAAATACCTTAGAAATTATAAAGAAATATAGAAAATTTCCAATACATTCTGAATGACAGTTTAAAACCTCGAAAATTGGGACAGGAAAGTTGATTTAATATTTGTACTCATATTTAGTAGCACCGTCTGCCTTACTGTCACCTTGATTATATATTTTCGCCGCAGCTATTGAGTTTAAAAGCGCTTGCCAAAAACCTTGATCAAATCCCAGTGACCTATCTTTGCAACAGGGATGATTGGTTAAGCCTTGTTTTAATATCGATGATGCCAAATCCACCCAAATTTCAGGGTTGTTAATTGAATTATTTAGAAGATTCCGCGAAATAATTGCAATCTCTACCTCCGGATATAAGTTTTAATATTAAATTTTTATAATTTGGTTATTGCGAGTTCTCCTCACTAAATTATTTGATTAAATTAATAGTTGGACTCCCAATCTAACTTACTTAAAATTGGGATTTTGTGAAGAATCGTAGGTTAACAAATCGCTTGAATTTCAATAACTTCTAACATTGGCTGGGAATTTGAAGCATTTTGTATTGAATTTGAATGTTACAAAATATAAAAGACTGTAAAAGATTGAACTTCAATCTAAAGAAAGTATGTAAATTTTTCAAAAGTATAGAATTTTTGGATATTTTCCTGTCTTATGAATGGACTAATTACATAGAACTCCGAAGTTCTGTTAAGAATGTCAATTTCAACTTGTTTCAATTGTTTTTAGTAGCTTCTCCAAACGTGTTTGAAGTGTTAATAGCTGTAGATGACTACAAAATCTTGTCTTTGCTGCCTAAACATTGATCCAATTTAATCGAATTTTGTTTTCATGCTCTATTCTCAGTATTTCAAAAATTCATATCCTTATCAAACTGAAAAATTGTCAACTTTATCACTCAATGATATCCACTCTTCAATGCCGAATGAGTTTCAAACTATATTTCTCAATATAACCCAACTTTATTTGATTATTATTTTGCTCATTTACCTAGAATAAGCACTCATCATGATCTTTTCCTCCTACCTCGACTCTTCCAAATAGATATATCTGAAGCCATCTCACCACATTAATCACAAGATTTTAGAGATATTGCTTACATATGAAGCACCACTCCATATTGCTCATTTACATCTATATTCTTCAAGACGTTGGTGGATCAGCTTAATCCAAATGATGAAACAAAAATGCCTCAGTTTCTATAAGATTATATACCACATGTGAACACATTGGGACAGTGAAAGATTGCTCAATTGATGATCTAATTCAAGAATTGCTTCAAATTGATAAATTTATAGATTAATAAAATACTTGAAATATAAAAATGTTAGCAATATTAGGTAATATATTATATAATTTTATTAATTTAAATTAAATTATATTTATATAAATTAAATATATTTAAATTAATATGAACCAAATTATAATATATAAAATTTTAAGCTTTAGTTTTTATTTGACCTATAGAATAGAGCTTATTATTTAGTTAATTACCATTATATTTAAACAACTTTGGTTTATTCAATCTCTATATTTATTTTTCATTGTTTTTTTAAAAAATATTTAATTTCTTAATAATTGGTATATTCAATAATGATATAGAGTTGTCAATCTTTATTATTCAATTATTAATTTTATTATATAATATTTTAATAATTTCAAAAATAAACAATAATCTTTATATTAAGTTAAATTTAAAAATGAAAATATAAATGATATTACAAATTGAAAGAAGGGAAAAATATTCTCAATTTATTAAATATATATATATATATATATATATATTATACTCAAATCTTGAAATTTTAAATACAATGCTAATTAATGTTTCAAATATTAAGCATAATATTATGATAGTTTATTGCTTATTATTTACTCAAATTGTATGATAATCTAAGAGAATGAAATTCTTATTCCCGAGCTTCTGGGTTTAGATATTGATTAACTATAAAAGATTTGTTGGATTTATTTTGACAATGATAAATATTTTAAACCTTTTTAAACATTGAAAATATAATAATTGATAATCTTATTTAAATATGTATTTGAACTTTTCAAAGTGTTTATAAAATAGAATATAATAATATTGAATAATTGTGTTAATAATGAGGAAGGGATTTTTAATGATCTAATAAAAGATTGCAAAATTACCAAGGTAATCATCAAAGGGTGGTAAATGAGAAATAAATGCGAGTGCTTATACTGAACAGTTGTGTTTCCATATATAATGTGACAATTGGATTAAGATACTTCACTGATCAATTGTGAAAAAGTGATATTAATTGATCAAGCTAAGATTTTCTAAATGAAACCTCATAATATTCTCAACTAAACTATCTTTAATATTACCAGACTACTAAATTTCAAAACTCAAAATTAAGGCCTAAAATCAATTATTGTAAAAGATATGTAAATGAATTTGAAAATTTAAGCTTAAAATAATATTATTCGTAATTTTGTAATATTTCTAACACAAAGATTAATATAGAATTTTTCTGATAAAATCTATTATTATAGGGAAATGTTATTAAAATATAAATTAAAAGTTAAATAAATATTATATTGTATATATGTAAAAATTTATTAAATATAATTAAATTCTATATTTTAAAGATAAAAATTCAATTTCTTAATTTTGTTGTTTTTGTGAGTATAGAATTGATATATAATAACCAAAAAGATATTAATTTTATATCATAATTCATAAAATAATAATATAATAATATATTTATTATAAAATTTATTTTTTTAAAAATATTATTTATATAAACTTTTGAAATCTAATTTAATTAAAATTATATTGTTTAATATTTATAAAATTTAATTATTAATATTTAAAAGTATTATATAATTATTTCGTCAGTGATATTAACTGAGATAATAAATATTTTTCATATTATTTTCACTATATAACAAAATATATTTGAGTAAATAATTTAAATTTTAATAATATAATTCATAATTTAGGTATTAATGAAATTTATATTGAATATTAATTAGAATTAAATATGCTATAAAAAATCTTGGTCAATAATTATTTTAATATAATATTAAATTAATCACTATTTTAAATTATGTTTTTATTAAATTAAATTTTTTTTTCAAAAATTATTGAATAGAATTAAGAAATTGCAAAGCTAATTAGGATCCAAATAATAGTTTTACTAGATCTAGTAAATTATGGGTAATTTGTCTAGAATTGGTAATTGATTAATAATATAACCCAGAAAAATTTGGGTATAAATACAAGATGGATGGATCAATTTGAGGCTGTAAAATGTAATTTTATAATTTTTCAAATTTTATTAAATTATTTATACATATACAACACAGGATTATGGAAAAAGGAATATCAATCAAACCTAATGGAAACGAGTCGTCAATTTCTTGGAAAGATTTGGATGATGATTTATTATCTCAAATCGCTAATTATATTCCAGATACTCTCCTATATTCATTAGGTCTGGTGTGCTCGAGATGGTCAACTATTCTAACTCCAAAAATCTGGCGAAATATTTACGAGGGACTGGACAAAAAACCCAATAAAATGGAAATTTTACGGAAATATGGCAAATATGTGAAATATATGGATTCAGGTAGTTTGACACCACCAGAAATTGGTCAGGAGAGCTGGTTGGACCACTGTCCACATATTTGGTACTATTATTTACCTATGTATAATCCAGATTATAAATTTTTGCCTCAACTGTTAAGCTTTAAAAAACTTCCCGAGAAACTCGAACCCATTCCAATGACTTATTTATGCGATGATGACGATTGGATGAGTTTAGTATTATTATCGAGAATGGCTTATCCACCAATTATTGAGGGTTATTCTTTAAATTCAATGAGGGATCCAGTGATTCGATTACAATCTCTAGCTTCTGATATGTTGCTAAATGTGAAAACATTAGAACTTACTGTCGATAGCTCTTTTTCTTTAGATCAATTAACTCAAGTTATTACTAGACTTCCCAATTTAACTACTTTCGAGCTATATTTTTGCTATCAGGCAACTGTGGAAGAATGGCTCAATTTAAAAAAATTCCTTAATTATACTGGTAAATTAAAGCACTTCACTCTGGTCATTGATATTTTAAAATACAAACAATTACAAGAGACAGAAATTGAGTTCTTAAATCCTTTAAATTATTCGACATGTATCAAATCGCTTGATATTTGCATGCCATATAGAAGAGTTAATAAGATTCCTCTTCAAAATATTAGCAAAAATATTAATTTTAACTTTTTCCAACTGTTTGTGATGGCTTGTCCAATGCTAACAGAATTATCACTTTCTGTGATTGATTACAAGTTGCTATCATTACTTTCTAAGTATTGTCCAAATTTAACTACGATGTGTTCTGATATTCCCTTATCCGTATTTGATGAACACATCGGATGCTTTCCGAATCTCAAAAAATTATCAACTTCATCGTTTGACGAAATTCATGCTAATATGACACATGAATTTAAAACAATATTCCCCAATGTTACTCAATTATATATTGATCATTATTATGCTCATATTCCTGGAGAATGTATAGAACATGATCTGTTCCTACTACCTCAACTATTTCCAAAATTAGTCACTCTCAAATTATCTCACGATATCAGCGATATCACTCTCAAACGACTTCTTACTTATGATAAACCACTTTATCTCACTCATCTTTATCTTCATTCTCCCAAGCATACATTGAAAAACCTGATCACATTAATCAAACAAAAATGTCCCAATTTGCATACTATCATCTACGACTGGCGTACTTCGTGGGAAGGATTTGACGAGTGTCCAATTCATGAATTGATCCAAGCATTTCCTAATATCAATATTTTTATATCCAAATTTGTGAGACCCTTTGAATATGAAAATGTAAGTAGATAATGTATAAAAATACAACTTTCAATTATTAATTGTTCCTATTTTTAGATTTATCGAGTTGAGGATTATATTAACAAAAGATTACTAACCTAAATAATATCATTTAATAATTTTTCAAAATAAAATATTAAATACTTTGTTGAATTTTTAAATTTTACCTTTTATTTACTCTCTAATATTAATTTTTAACCATGATTTAATTTATAAAATATATGTATAAAGCTTGTTTTTTAGATACAACATTGGATAATATTATATTGATCTATGTTATATTAGATGGAAGATTTAATATTCAAACTATGAAGATTGAGGGCCAAGCACATACTATTAATTGAAATATTTTCAAATTTATTAATCATTGTTAATGTTAACAATTTCTGATCAATAATACAAGTATTAAAATTATAATTTAAAAAATTTAAAATTGAATAAATTAAAATAAGTTACAAAGAAAAATTTTTAAATTAATACTTTAATAAATAGTTACCAATGATCTAACTTATAATATTTTAAATTTATTTTTATTATTAATTTTAACAATTGATTCAAAAATTACTTTATTTTTCTTTAATAATTTAAACATAATTAAATTGAAAATTATTTTTATAAAAAAAATTTTAATTTTTTTGAATTAATTTATATTAAAATAAATATAAAAAATTATATATATATATATATATTATAAATTTTTTAATTCTCACTTATTAATAAAATAATTTTATTATATAATTTATATCATATTATCAATTAATTTAAATTAATAATTCTTTTTTTATATAATTAAACTGAAATATATATATATATATATATTTAATAAATTTTAAATATTTTTTTATTACCAAATTTTAAAATTAAATAATATCTAATTTAAGAAAAATAAATTATTTGATTACTTATTAAAGTATATTACAACTCATTTAAACTATAAATGGTAGTAGATTATAAATTAATTACCAAAATTTTAGGTTTAATTTTCATATAAATAAATATTTTAATTTTAAAATTATAAACATTACTATTTTATATAAATTTATTGCTAATCATAGATTGACAAATTTAAAGAATATAATAATATATTAACTTCCTAGAGATATTTGGATTTCTATATACTTTTAAAAATTTCCAATTATATCCTAGTTTCTCTCCTATATCCATTATATCTAGTGTATTTTAAATGATCAAGTACTCTATGGCCTAAAACATGGCAAAATACTTATTCAGAATGAGTCAAAAAGCGAAATAAATTGTAAAATTTAAATAAAATTCGTCAGATTTAGGGAAACCTGATGTGATAAAATCACCGGAAGTTGGAGAGAGAAATTGGTTGGTTCACAATCTCCACAATTGGAATTATTGTTTGTAGATATATGATGTAGGATGGTGTTTTGCTCCTCAGCTGCTAAGTCTCCAAAAACTTCCCGATGAACTTGATCTAATTCCAATGACTTATTTATGCGATCACGACGACTGGATGAGTATTGTACTACTGTCTAGAATGTCTAATTCCAAGTTATTGAGGGTTATTTCATGAATTCTATGGAGAAATCCGCATTCTTATTACGAGCATAGCCCTATTATATGTACTGAAATGTCGAGTCTCTGTCATTTATGATTGAACAATACTTTCCTTTAGATCATCTAATTCAACTCTTTACCACATTCCTCAACTTATAATTCTCCAACCTTTCAACATTGTTTCTGAGATGAAACCTAAATTAGGAAATGACTCTTATATTTACTCGAAAATCGAGATTTTCTCAATGGATATCGATTTTTAAAATTATAAATGATTTCAAGAGACTTAAACGCACCCAGGTACTGTGACTTGGTTGTTACCATTATAAATCTTTGAATATTTGCTTGCCTTATGGGCAGCCTCTTAAGCCACCACTGCATAATAAAAGAAGAGAATACAAGTTCTGAAATTTTTCAATGGTTTTTATTAATGTGATTAATAACACATTATTATCGTTATTGGTTAAGCAATGCCTCAATTGAATTGCTTTGTAGATGCTTCATCAACATGTTTTTAGGTCCAAGTGACTGCTTTTTGAAACTTGATCAATTGTCAACTTTGTCATTTCAATATCCACTCGAAATGATTGAGAACTTCAATATGATATTCCCAAATATTTGTTAGTTGTATATGAGTCATTTATTTACACATACTCGAAGAGATTCACCCATCGTGAGCTTTTCCTTCTCCCTCAACTCTTTCTCAAATTGATCAATCTTAAATTATTTCGAGACACTATGGATTGTATATTAGTATGACTATTTACATATGACGAATTTCTTCATATTTCGCATCTCTCTCGATTTTCGAAACAATTCATGAACGAATCTCATCCTATTAACGTAACAGAAATGCCTCAATTTAAATGCTATAACTTATCACTGGTGGATTAGCTGGAAAGTGCTAGAAAGGTGTCCAATTAATAAATTAATTGAAGTATTTTGAACACTTGATATATATATATATATAGTAAAGTTTATTAAGCTTTTTGAATATGAAAACGTAAATCATATCATTTGTATATATGATTTATTGATATAATATTTTCTTATTTATCTTTCTTAACATTAAATTAACAAAGTTAAAAAATAAAATATAAAGGGTAATTCATCTTTAATGATCTAGAATTTGGTATTAATCTATTGAAGTGCTTGATTACTATTTATCGCGTTAGCTTTAAATTACTATTTTTTAAGATAACACTTAAAAGTAAAAATAGTAGCTTTTGTATTGTAGTACGACAACTTTATGATAGAAATAAATCAACAAATTCAATAAATTATCATTATATTTAATACCTTAATCTTATTAATTTTACTACTTGTGTCTTCACCTAACTCCCAATGGATCTTTAATTGTCAATTGCAAGAGCAAATGGAAGAAACATATAGCCGAATTCACCAATCCAAGATCTAATTTTTCATTAGATTATTGTTATTTTGACAAATAATTAGATATATTCAATCTAATCTGTCACAAAATGACTGTTATATCCAAATTACTATTCTATTCAAAAAATCCAGCATTGAAATATCCAATATAGTATTTATTTAAAAATTTGTCCCTAATTTTTAAAACTATATAAAATTTTAATTACATAAATTCTATAAAAACTTAATAAATTTATACTCATCTTAAATAATTTTAATATATATATAATAATCATTAATTTTCAAATTGATAATTAAATTTTATTAAATTAATCTTAATACATAAATCCAACTAACATTGAAAAATGATTAAATATAAAATTAATTAAATATCAATATATTAACTCATTTTAATTTTAATTCTTTTAATTTCAAAGTAAAAATGATAATGTTTCAAAGGTGCTCATTTAATTTATATTTTAATGACATATACAATATTAAATTCTGTAAATAATTTGAATATATATATTTTATATATCATTATGATATTAAATACTTCAATCTTATATTTATACTCAATTTTATTTATCATTGATCTTAATTAAGGTATATGGAATTAATTTATTGTTAAGTAATATTGAAACAAATAAAATGTAAGCAAGTAAAAAAATCCAAGTTGTTGAAATACTTTAGACATAAAATAGATTTTTATATTAGTTATTATATGTATTTACTATATTACCATGACATAATCACCAATATTTATTAGTTTCGTTTTTGAATATTTAATTAGTTATAATAAAATTTCTATACATTTTTATTATTAATATTATTTTAATTTTCATTTATCAATTAGTAAAATTTCAATTACTTAAGTTTGATAAAATAGAAACTTATTTAATGATATAAAAAAGTAAACAATCAGTATTATGTATATTATTATCAAATTTTAACACTTATAATTTCAATATTTTAAGTATTAATGAAGATTTATATTTATCATTAATAACTTTTCAATTTGTCTAAAATGTAATACAGATTAAGGATTTTATTTCATAATTGAATATTCCTGAATTTTATATATTCAAATTTATAATTACCAAATCTTATCTAGTAATTATAAAAAGTTGACTAGTATGGACACATCATTTTATATTAATGAAACATGTCAAAATATATATTTGTGTGATGACCATCTAAAAAATATTAAATAATATTTTAATGATGTGGCACTGAAACGATTAAATAATATAGATAAAAGTATTATAATTTATTCAATATCAATGTTCACTAAAATGTTTTTTTTAAAAAAGCAATAAATTAATAAATAATAATATTGAGAAAAAAAATCGGGTAAATTCATAATAATAAAATTAAATATGTATTATAGTCGAATTATTTTTATTTTATATATTAACTTAATATATCCAGTCCCATAATCGTTTTTAAATATTTATAATTTATGTCGTTGACCCCCAAATTTATACTGAATTAATTTAAAAATTTAAATTATTAAGTAATTTTATTATTATAAAAAATTATTTTATGTAATATTTTATTAAAAAAAAGATTATGGATGAAAAAAAGAAAAGATTACATATTCGTCACTGTTTACTTTATGAATTTTTATTGGGTGCTAGAATTTGGGATACTGTTTTCAAAATTAATGGTATTTACGGGAAAGATGCAGTTAATGAGAATATGGTAAAACGCTGGTTTAAGAGGTTTGAAGAAGGGGACTACACTTTTGAGGACAAGGAGAGGACGGGAAGGCCCAGTAAACTCGACCCAGAAATGGAGAAATTTATTAGGGAGAATGCGAATATGCCGCTGAAAGAGATGGCTGAGCAGTTGAAAATTCCCAAGTCGACAATTTGTGGGTACAAGCGGAATATGGGCATGATAAGACCGAAGAAAGAGAAACCTGTTAAAACTCCTAAGACCGATAAGAAGACAAAACCTTTGAAGTTTCACACAGTGGTTTCTGAGGTGCCTACCGTGCAAGGATTTCGAGAATCTAGGCAGGTTGCCGACCCTATTCCGAGTGAATTTTATATTCCTAGCGACTCCCATATCCCCAGTGAATTTCAATTGCCTAGCGACTCTTACCCCCCTAGCGAATCATACCTCAATAGCGAATTACATTTGCCCAGTGAGTCCGGTCCTCATAGCGAATTGGCACTCCCCAGCGAAACGCAACTCCCGGGAGCGTACCGTATCGTTGGCGAATTTCAAGTACCTCAACCTCTCGTCAAGACCGAAGAGCTCAGTGACTCCGATGAAGATACGGAATCTTACGACTCTGAAGATTCCGAAGAAGAAAATCTCGACTAATAATAGGTTTATATTACTAACGCTGTATTTAAATGATAATGACTGCTTAATTTCCAAATTTTATATTCTATTCAATTTATTGTCTTTGGCTAACTATCTAATAAAACTATTTAGTATTATTATAATATTAATTACTCTCTTAAATTCCAAGTCACGTTTTTTAATATAAGTTAATTACTTAAATTTCTCTGTTTTATAATATTTTAATAAAAATTATATCAGTTTTAAATAGTATTAATTATTATTGAATTAAAAAATTAATTCATCTAATATATGAGTAAAATTAAACATGATAAATACAATTTAAATTAAAAGAAAATGAAAAAAAAATTAGGAAAAAGATAATTTGAGTTTAAAATTTGAAAAAAAAAATAATTAAATTGAAATTTTCAATGAAATAAATATAAAATTAAATAAAATTTAAAATTTTATAAAAATTCAATGATAAAAAATTAAAAAAAAATTATATTATAATAAAAATTATTAATCAATTCATCTAAAATATAATTATCATAATAAATTTGATAAATTCAATAAATTTTTTTAAATATATATATATATATATCAGATTAACAATTGATATAATATTTATAATTTCTTAATTAAGTGTATATTTGTAAATTTTATCGATTATTATAGATATTAAAAATAATTATTTCTTTAATCTATTAACTCTCCAACTAGCGATTAAACCCAGATTACCAGCTTGACAGGCGGGTATAGTCATCACAATATTAGAAAATTAATATTGTTAGTATGATTAATTTTATTAATTTAAATTATCCTACTTATAATATATTCATGATATTTTTTTGCTTGTTTTTGGAATTTCAATTACAATCGCAGTTGAGATTATTAATCTTTTAAAGGCATTGATACAATAATAATAAACTCAAATATTAATAAAATCTAATAAAATATTTAAGATTGCCTGTATTTAATTTCAATATCAATTGCTAACTCATTTATTTCAAATAATAATTCCATCTCAACCTCCAATTATTATCCTTTGTTTAAAATTTAAATTCATTAATTTATTTTAAAATGATTTGTTAGCATTAATCCCATAATCACATTTAATTGGATAATTTTGTCAATGCCTCAGTTGAATTTCCTATCTGACAGTCAAATTATAATTTGGATTAATTTATTCAAAAGTAAATTAATATGAAAATATAGAATTCTGAATATTAATATTAACCCAAAATTAATAGTATTTACAAAATGAAGACTGCAAAAGATTTAAAACATCACATTCGTCATGTTATGCTATTCGAATACCACCAAAATACTAAAATAAAGCATGTAGTTGCTAAAGTGAATTTTATCTATGGTCCTAGCACTCTATGCGAACGCACTTGCGAACGCTGGTACAAGAGGTTTAGGGAGGGGGACCAAAGCTTAGAGCACAAAAAACCCAAAGGGCGTCCCAGTGCTTTTCACGACCCCAAAGTTGTGGAGTTTATTAATAACAATCCCAATATGCCACTAAAGGAAATGGCTCAGATTTTGTCCATTCCTAAAACCACTTTGTGTGGTTATCTGCGATATTCAAAACATAAACATGATAAGAAAGTCCAACAACAGCAGCAGGAACAGCAACAGTCATCACAAAATCTTCCACAAAAGAAACGCGAACGTAAATCTAAAGAACAGCAACCTTCACAAAAACCTCCACCAAAGAAACGTGGACGAAAACCTAAAGAACAGCAATCTCAATCAGTACCACAACAACAGCATAACCAATTTCAACCACCACAACAACAGCATAACCAATTTCAACCACCACAACAATCAGAGCAGCAGCAACACCAGCAACAACAAGAGCAACAACTACAACTTCAACTTCAACCTCAACCTCAACAGCAGCAACAACAACAAGAGCAACAACCACAATCACAACCACAAGAGCAGCAACCTCAATTACAAC
Source organism: Conidiobolus incongruus B7586 (assembly GCA_000697335.1). Lineage (NCBI taxonomy): Eukaryota > Fungi > Entomophthoromycota > Entomophthoromycetes > Entomophthorales > Conidiobolaceae > Conidiobolus > Conidiobolus incongruus. The sequence goes on along the minus strand of JNEM01007660.1, from coordinate 2,284 downwards.
AGCAGCAACCTCAACTACAACAGCAGCAACAATTCCAGCCCCAACAACAGTAAAATATTTCAAATACTATATCTGATCCGAATGACTGCTTAATTAAAAACATTCTCATTAACGACTACTCTAACCATTATTCTTATCCAACAAATTCTTACCATATTTTATTTTATATCTATAAACTATCCATCCTGTTTCAATCTTTTTATTATTTTTATCTATTAATAATATTTTTTAAACCAAACTAATATTATTAAGGTTATATTAATGGAATTGAATTAAATTTTAATTTTATCAAATATGTATATATATATATATATATATATATATATATATATATATATATTTCACAATTTATAAAAATTAATTATTAATGAATATTAAAAATAAATGTCAATTATTGATTTGTTAATAATTAATTTTACAACAGTTAGAATATGAATTTTTTTACTGTTATGAAAATATTTGTATTATAGTATTTGAAATCTTATATATGCATATAATTATTATATTCAACTAGATATTTAAGTTGGTAAAAAAAGACTTCAACATTTAATTATTAATACTAAATTCGAATTAGGTAGTGATGTAAGTTGAATTTAATACAAGTTTAGTTTGGAAACACCATGCAACTAAAATTTGAATTCAATCCAATTGAATTAATTTACCCTGTCAAGAAAATTTGAATTTCAAATAATCGTCAAATTGGTGGTATAGTAATTTTATATACAGATTCACCAATGTATCTATAATAGAATAGAGGTGTTAAAAAATATTATTCATAATATTCAATTTATTTTATGTAATAATTCCTATATTTTAATATTTTCTTTTAAGTTATCAGAAAATTTCTATACTGTACAATTTCAAAATGATAAATCAAATACCAAGTATAATTTTTATAAAATGGACATTGGCCTCAATACAAATAAACAAAATTGATTAAATTATTAATGATGTGTATTATCTTCAATTAATTAATCAATTTAATTAATTTTTATTTTATTTTATTAATATTAATATTAAAAATCAACCTAAAATATTATAATTTTTAATTATTTGAAAATTGTTTAATTTTTTTAGTATTCTTGCCAAAAATTATAAGAATTTAATTTATTCTAAATTAAGACTAACAAATAAATATTTAGCTAATTATATTGGTCACCTTTCAAATATGCTTATAACTAGTCAACCTATTTCAGAGAAAAAATATTTATTTTTAGTACCTAATAATATATATATATATATATATATTCAATAATTTATAAATCATCCAGTATTAAGGTCATATACTATATAATCTCATTATATAATATTAAGCATTATTTTGATTTTTTTTTCAAAAAATTCAGTATTAAATAATGTAAAATTAAGGATATAATTGACTTTGAGATCTGGGACCAAGATATAATTTTCTATTTTCTTGAAAAGGTTAAAATAAAATTTTAAAATATAGAAAAAAAGTACCTTGAAAATAATATAATACTTAATCAAATTTTTTACATTACTAACTTATTAAGTTTTATTTAATATAATTAATTAATTTCAAAATATAATTCATTGAAGTTTTTTAACAAGCTAATATTTCAATATCAAAATTTTCTAATAATGCTAATTAATGTTTATATTTAACGAAATCAAGTTTAATATTTTTACCTAACGACTTGGTGGCGAGAATAGTGATTAAAGTATAGTTTTCTAGATTCACTTAACTAATTTCTTGATTGATTATAAAATTTTTTGATATATCAATAAATTAAATTAAATTATTTAATTTTATATTATTTACACATCTTAAAAAATTTCATTTTATTAATAAAATTTTAATATTAAAAATTAATCAATATATTGATTTTTTATAGTTAATATTTTTTAAACATATTTATATTATCTAATGTAAAATATTATTTGATTCAAATTATTAAATTAACAAAAGTTTTAATATATGCTATAATATTACTAATTTGCTGATTTTATAATTATTGTTATTTAATTAGAATTTAATAACAAATAAAAAATATTACTTTGTAATTTAAATAATGGGAATTTTTTGCAATTGAAAAAAAATAAACATTTTAATATATACAAAGTAAAAATAAATATATAATATAAAATTAATAATTTCCTTTATTTCTAATAACTTTTTGCTATACTTTTGGCAAAGATCTAACACCTAAAAAACAGTTCTTTTTATTAAGGACTGAAATTTGATGTTTCACAAACCAATTAAATTTTCCTGCAGAAATTTTCTTTCCTGCAAGCTGGTTTTTTAATTGCCCAAAACAATTAT
>JNEM01007656.1:0-21130 GCA_000697335.1 Conidiobolus incongruus B7586 | reverse complement strand
AAATTATTAAAAATAAAAAAAATTATTAATTTTATATTATATATTTATTTTTATATATTAAATATTAAAATGCTTATTTTCTTTCAATTACAAAAAATTCCCATTATTTAAATTATAAAATAAAAATATATTTTTAAAAAAGTTTGAATATTAAATTAATTTAAATAATCCAAGTCATTATTTATTTGGTTATCAATATTAACAATAATTTACTATTATTATACCTAAAAAATTTAAGCTTTGTATCTTAATTATACTTAATAATAAGAATAGTTATTAAGCTCTTAAGTAAAATAAATATTAAACAGGAATTTTAGTTTTTGATTTTTATATATAAATTTTAATAATAGGTTATTTTCTTTTGGTTTTGTTTGATATATAAAAAATATTAAAAGAATATATCATCTTTATCATTCTCATAACAAGCTATAAATTAAATAGTTTCAGAAAAAAATCTATTATGAAAATTGTCATAAGATCAGAAAAGCAACTAAATGAATAAATTAAAACTTTTTAAAAAAGATATCTAAAAGATATCTAAAAGAGTTATTAAGTTAAATATTGAATAATATCATCTTATTTTGTTATTTGAATTTAAACCTCAAAGAGTAATAATAAGGGTGAAAAAATATATTAAGAGAAAAAGCATAAAAGGAATATTAAAACAGTTTCATTATAAATTTAATCAAAGCTTACTCAACAAAACAATAAAATACCTTTAATATATGGTAATTATATGCAACATTATCATACAAGCAAATTATGTAATAATTATAAATATTTATATATTCAATTTAAATCAAACAAGAATTTCAAATGTTTTCATTATCCTGTAAAGATGGATCAAGCATTGATATTGATATAAACATATAGCTTTGCTTTCTAACAGCCAATCAAGCTAGTCTTCCAGGATTGGTATTGAGGCTTACCTCCTTGGGGTCTGAACCTCAAGTAAGACTTAGGCAAGGGTGATTAAATTTCATCAACTTTGGAAACATTGATTTATAAATAGCATCCTAATATAATTATATTATATTATCTATAAAAACATTTTACAGCTTCTGATTATATGCAATTTTACTATATTCAATATTCTTCTTAATATTGAAAAAAATTCTATAAAATTTAAATATAGTGAAGTTGAATAATATTTAAATCTCATATTAATCCAGATTTTTTTCAATTAATTATTTAGTTATATAAATATATTATTTAAAGTTAATTTTTTAATCTATTTAATATAATAAAATCATGATTTATAATTATGCTGATAACACAAATAAAAATTTAGATATTTATAATATACTGAATTATATATCTCTATTTGTCTAATATTAAATTCAATTCATTTTGTAGCAAATCCCATAATATTATCATACAACCCCTTAAATTATTCACCTTGATTATAACATTTATGACCTGTCACTATAAGATTTCATATTAATTAAATATATTGTAAATATACTGTATAAAAAATTAAATAAATTAATTCTAATTATTGTATGATTCTATCTAGATCAAAATAACAAAATAAAATTCTAATAATATCTGTCACTAAGCTTTGATAGTTATGGAAACGAATGACCTGCTATTCAAAGCAATCAATGCTACTAAAATCGATCCAACCAATAATAAAATCCATTTCTTTAGATCTTTGTCTCGATATTTATTGTGGTCTTCAGAAAAACACCAAAATCATTTCAGTGACCAGGTTAAAAAAGAAATTTACAAGGGCTTGAACTATTTTTTATCCTCTGGAAATAATGAGCTTTGGGAAACGCTTAATCAATCTATGCATCTGCAGGATTCCAATGATAGAGAAAAGCCAAGAGTCAATGATATGCCGCCTCCTGGGATTTACTGTGGGAAAATGTTTCAAAGAGGCGAAGGAATATATCGCTGCAAGTATGTTTCCATTTGTCCAAAGCAATTATTATTAACATAAGGTTTCATAGGGATTGTGGGGTTGATGAGAGTTGTGTCCTTTGTAGCGCATGTTTTAAAGCTTCAGATCATGAAGATCACGAAGTACTCTTTACAATAGATTCAGGGGGAAACGGATGCTGTGACTGTGGAAATCCAGAATCTTGGAGGGCGCCCAATCAATGCCGTTTTCATGATCAGGATTGCGCACCTACTCCTTCTTTGCATTGTAGTTATCCTGAACTTCCAGACATAATCAATGCTATTACATATATAATTCCTATTTTGCTGGACTTTTGTCTCCATTGCTTTGACATTGCACCACATGATATGAACAATCTATCATCTAAATCAGATGTAGAAAAAGATTACATCTATACATCTAAAGCCTGGGGTGTTTCTCATTGGAACTCGCCGCAGCAATTTTCACTTGTTCTGTGGGACGATCAAGATCATGCCTTTCCTAGTGTTATTCACATGATTGAAATAGTTCTGGCATGTTCTGAAGCAGAAGCAAAAAAGCAAACGTATAAAATTGACGAAGTAGGGAGGTGTATCGTTGCTCATTCTGATGACATTCTGCACCTTTCAGGATTCGCACATCGATTCAAGTGCACCTCTCTAGATGCTACCATTCGATCATCCAAAGCAATCTTCTTTGAAGACTTGGCAGGTGCCATTGTGGTCTATCTGAGGAATTTGTTAAATAACTGGGCTTTATCGTCCATATACGACGGTCTTTTGCTTGACAAGATCCGTAGCCGTATTGGAGAGGCAATGCTCCAGAAATGGCAATGGTTCACGCCTTACCAAGTACCAGATCTTGAAATCCCCAAATGGATCGAACGCAATAGAATTCGATTTCCTTATCTCAATTTCCCAGGATACAAATATGATCTGGCCTTCTTCCCATCTCCAGATGACTCGGAGCTCTCCTTAATCCACCCCGATATTGATGATGGGAACCTCGAGAAGCCAAACGGAGACATAGGTAGCAAAATCGTTTTTTCAACTGGACCCAGATTCCAGGATGTTCCTTTCAACCCCAATTCCTCTCCCTGGTTTGCAATTCAAAATATTGGCACCAATGAATGCGAAGAAAACAAGGTACAGAACTTGACCAAAACAAGGTTAGATCATTTTATCGAGAATGATTCAAAACTCTGGAAATCTTTGAGACATGATTTGAAAGCTCTCTATATCGGAGCTTTGCTCTCTGATCCACATCAATTCCGCATCAAATTTGGCGAACACTTCACTGCAGTATACCACAAGCTTTGGGATTCAATGACCACATATGATCGCTCACCAGAGCTGAGCTTGTTTTTATTTTCTACTCAGGTGTTTACGTTCCCTTCGATTGCTGCCCATCTTATAGAAAATCATGGATTGCTTTATATTGTGCTCAAACAATTCAACTTGGCTCTCGCTGGCTCTGTTCCAAGTGCTCACCAGTATTCAGGTTTTTCATCCGAATTTCCACCTGTACTAAACTCATCCAACATTGCATTTGGAAGTCGCCCAATCTACCATCTGTTTAAAGATTTGAAGCTTTTGCTTCAGCATACCAAAGTGCAGCAGATTCTCCCACAACACCATCAATTCTTGGCTCAGTTCCTATATTTCCTGGCTCAGTTCCAAGGAATATCTGCTGAACCTAGACGAGGAGACGTTCATGTAGAGTTCGAAAACGAAACATACCAAAAGACCTTTGATATGATTCATCAAATTTCCAAAATCATTAGTCTAATTACTTCTGCATATAACACAGACACATTGTCATTAATCAAAGCGGTGCGCAGGACCCTTTACTTGATTGACGTATGGTTGCACTATGGTGCTGAAGATCAAGGCACCGACAACATGAGCAATCGACCCAACCGGGACTGTATCTTGTTCCACCCCGCCCACTTGACAAGACATGAAAAGGGAACCAACAAGTTAACCATGGTGCCTCGATTCCAAGTTTCCGGAGGCGCTTCGGTTTCGCTTGTACATCCCTTACAATGGTTTTTATCGGGACTACTACGCAATACACATCTCTTAACCCAGGCCAAGTTGAATGAATTCGGAATCCAAGACATTTCGCATCTGCTGGTCGGCTGTGGGGATCCTCTGAATAGCATTTGGTGGACTTGCGCACGCAGATTTATTGGTGTTGTCGAATACTCGATCCGTGGAGTGGTCAAATCGGCTCAGATCCGTGCAAATGTCTGGGTCAGAAACGGATACAACATCAAGTACCAAATCACATATTATAGAGAAGGCGCTTTTTCTGAGTCTCTGTACCTTCAGGACCTTTACCTCATCCAGATTATGTTCGCTGTGCTACCTTGTACTTATGGCATTAACACACTTAACGATCGCTTTGAGCTGGATAGTTTTATGAATGACAGCTTCACCCACCCTGTCTACGACTCCCCCCAGATGGTTAGTATGATGATTGAAATGCTTGGCGTCATTATCCATTGTGTAGAGGATCGCTTCTTCATCACTGAAGCGTCAATTGAGGACCAGATTCGAAAGGAAGTTATTCAAAATACGGTCATTCCTGTCTCGTACTCGGAATTGAGTCGAAGAGTTGGTGACCGTCTCAGTAGCCACAAATCCTTCCAGACCATTCTCAACGAACTGTGTGACTTTACTCCACCTGAAACTATTCAATCGTTTGGATGCTATACCCTCCGAAGAGAATACGTCAAGTTCTGCTCCCCATTCTACTTCAAGAATAGTAGAAATATTCTCCATGAAGTTGATCGTGTGAAAAAAGAGAAGCTCAAGGACTCTGATCATCCTTATTTCTTACCCATTTTGAAACACATTCAATCCGGATCGTTTCAACACTTAGGGGATATGCTTCACGATGAAGCCCTTGCTTTGATCCTGTTCTGGTGCTTATGGCATGCTCTTCACAGAACGGAGGCGATATCCTTGGTAGACGATACTCTACACGTGTTTTTCTTGGCCTATGTTGATCTCAACACCCAATTCGCCTTGAGCGAAGAATTTCTAAACAGTTCAGACCCTGCCCCCGGATTATGGTCCCATTCTGTGGTTATTCCTTTTGGTAAGAGTCAATCTAACATATGTAAGCGCTTTGTCTGTGAAAACGGTTATTGCACCCTTGATATTATATTGGCATTGCTGAACCATAATGAATTCCAATCTAGTCGTCCCAAACTTGATTATCTCTGCGACATCTTTTATAAATATGGTGGCAAAGTTGCTCGAGCTGCCATAGACCAATTCAAACGCTCTTCTGAAATCGTTGATGAGGCAGCGTCAAAACAAGAAGAAGAGAAGAGAAGAAAAGCAGAAGCATTGGCTCGTAGACAAAGGATTATGGGCGAATTTTCTAAAGCTCAAAAATTTTTTATTGAAAATCAGAAAGATCTGTATGATGAGGATGAGGATGAACTTGATGACTCAACACCATCTGCTACTGCCCTCTCAGAACGACCTTATTTAGAAGGCAACTGCTTAGCATGTCAAGAGCCTGGATCAAATTCCGCCCCTTATGGAGTTCTTTGTTATATCCAAACTTCCAAACTCTTGAGCACTGTGCCGCTGCATCAGGTCGATATCAGAGCAACTATCAACTCTAATCCATCTCATGTGGTATCTGCACCACATTGTCCTTCCAATCAAAGACTTCAGACGCACCAACCGCCTCCATCTTCCACTCACTCCCGATTTGGGCTACATTTTAATTCTTGTGGCCATATTATGCATATTCGTTGTGTTACTGAGCTCGCGGCTCAGTCAGAAGCGAGACAAAACTCTAGTCCTGCTAGAAATTTTGCAGAGCGAGTCAGTTTCAAAGAAATCATATGCCCACTTTGTAAAGCTGTCTCAAATGCAATTATTCCCGTGCTTGGTAACCCGGCATTAGCTCATGGCATTCATCAACCGCAGCCTTTTAGTGAATGGTTTGCCAATTTAACCCAAGCCAAAGATAACGCGTTAAGTGATATACCCGAAAACTACCGCAATACCCTAGAATCCTGTGTACCTCTTGATGCTTTGAATATCAATCCTTTTGGAGACGAAATTCCTTCACCTCTAAATGAACCTTTAACTGCCAATCCCCAATCTGGCCCAGTCGCTGCTATTTTAGCTAGACGCAGACAGCATGTCCTAGGCACTTCCAGAATACGAAATATGATTTCACAGTTTTTACAGGATCTGATTCCACCAAACTCAATAGCCGTTGCCGAAGAGACTCTCACCAAATATCTGGATCAACCAAAAGGCTTTTTAAGCGAAAAATACGGTCGCACCACTAACGCAGTTCTCCCTGGTTATATTCGCCTCTTAGACTCTGCTAGAATATGCTATGCCCAGCAATCATTATATGATCCAGGACCCATCCAATCACAAGAATATGCCCATTCTCTGAATCCAGTTGATTCTTTGATCCATTGTCTGGCTTACACCATTACAAGCGTTGAAAAGATGGATCGCTCCGAAAAGCCCTCCTTAGACTCCCCTGATTCGTTTTTAGACAGAATCCCCTATTTATCATTACAAGGTCACCAATTAATGTGGAACTGTTTGATATCTATGGCTGGATTAGCAGGTCTTCCATTCCAGCACGCTAGCATCAGTCGTGCATGTGAGATATTGAGTCAGATGCAAGGAAAAGAAGCCAATCAATGGATTTTAACCCAAAATCCTTTTGCTATTCTCGTAGAAATGGCATTATTACCCCTTCCCTATTTTAATTTGAGTACAATACCTATGTTCCAACTGACATTGATGCTTGAAATGATCAAAACCATTGTTGGATCATTAATTTCAACCTTCCAAACTTGTCAATACATCGCATCTGGACATACTCCAATTTTAAACACACCACTGTTCTCATTACCAGAGCCTCCTGCCGCATTTTCCAAATTAGTTGAAATGATTGCATTGCAAGGAATTCTATTCTCGAATTTCCAGTTCAATTCAATTCTGGAGCTCTGCAGCTATTCCGATCTGTATCGCTTTATTTACAATTATCTCGTTATCTTTATGAGAAAGGCGCTTTTACTGTCGCATTCAATGCAGATTTCCATGGATTACCATGAACCTCTGTATGATGAATTAGATGATCTATTAATTAAGCTTCAGTTACCAAAGTTCCACGACTTATTGCAACAAATTGTTGAAGATGAAGCCATTTGCCAATTAATTCTTAGTTGGTGTATGCCGCTAGATCAAATTACCGACGTACACCTACAGCAACTCAATTCCGAATATCCCTTCGTTTATCATATTTACTCATTACCTCCTCGATTAGATGATTTATTTGAAGTCACTCGCTTTTATACTTGCCCCAACTGTGATTTTATTCCTGTAAGCCCTGCCATTTGTCTATTTTGTGGTGAAATCCTTTGTTTCAAATCTTTCTGCTGCCAAAAAGGATCTTATGGAGAGTGTAATTTGCATATGAGGAAGTAAGTATACATAACCCATTATTTTATATAATCTAATTCATTGTTATCTTTAGGTGTGGTGGTACTGTTGGATTAGTTTTCATTATCAAGTACAATTATCTTTTAGCACAATATAATGACAATGGATCATTTTATTTAACACCATATCTAGATAAGCATGGTGAGTTTGATGAGTGTCTTAAGTAAGTTACATTCAATATAATATTATATCCAATACTTATGATTATTGTCATCGATAGATATGGTAGGTTACAATATCTTAATGAAGCTAGATTTAAAGCACTTAGTAAAATGGTTTTCACTCATCAAATTCCCCAATACGTCTGTAGAAAATTAGAAAAATCTATTGATCATGGTGGGTGGGAAGCTTTATAATATTAATTAATCGTTGCTACCAAATTCAGTGTAATAAATTAATACATTATCATCTAATATTACATTTGCACATACAGATTTTTTATAAAATTTAACTATTTTGAATTCCAATTATTACTTTGATATTTATATAACTTTTCAAAGTATAATTATGAAAAACAATTACAATGTGACATATTATGATATATATGTCTATATTCATCGAAAATTCTCAATTTTATATGTTATATAAACTCTCTGATTATTGAAAATGGTGAAGAGTTAAATTTTGTTTAATAAATGCAACTTAAAATATAACCGAATTTGTTATATTTCAATTAAATTAAATATATATTATATCTAATTAATTATGAATAATGAATATGTTACACTTAATCTGAAAAACCGAAAATATTTTGTATAACCGAAATTTTCAACTGAAGTTGATCTCTTGTACTAAAATATACATATCAATTTTATGTTGATATATCTGAAATAGAATATCAACTATTAATCACATGTTAATGATATTTATTAAAGTTAATTAATTCAATGAAATCGTTGATCATAGATCTGATGAATTATATGAATATTAACAAAATAATGCCAATTTTCTTGAAATTAATTTGTCTAATAAAATATTAGACTCCTTTCTGTCTTGGTTCAATAAAAAACCAGTTTGCTGATTTTCAATAAATAATGAATTATACCATATTAAGAATTCTCTTATAATTCACTCAATCCAATTATATTTAATTCTAACAAAATTTGTCTGAAAATAATATATTAAATATTTTTTACAATTGCTGATGAGTGAAATATTTCTCTAATTATAATGTATTGAAAATTTTTGCCTCACATTGTTCCGACTTAAAAAAGGTAGGCGGAAGTTTACGGGTGATTCAAATGGATAGGAATATTAAAAAGGTACTTGATGGGTTGATTACAACTTGATTGGTAGGAATAAATAATAATAACTTTGAGAAATTCAGGGTATCATCCCATAATTAGTGATGAAAAGTGATCTGAGTTGACCCGATATTACATAAATTCTTGATGTCACTCATAATGCAATTCAAGTATTCAGAAATTTGACTAATTCAAATCATCAATACGTATCTTTCCTATGTTAAGTCTCACTCGTACTGCTCTCCGTCAAAGAACCAACTGGGCTGCCATTCCCTCTAAAGCTCTCTCCACTTGGGCTCAAGTCCCCCAGGGACCTCCTGATGCCATTTTAGGTATTACTGAAGCTTACAAGGCTGATACTCACCCCAAGAAAATGAACTTGGGTGTTGGTGCCTACAGAGACGATCAAGGTAAGCCTTTTGTTTTAGATTGTGTTAGACAAGCCGAAAGAACTCTTTTGGATCAATCTTTGGATAAAGAATATCTGGGAATTACTGGTTTGGCCTCCTTCGTCAAATCGGCTAAGGAATTAGCCTATGGCGCTGATTCTGCTGCTGTTAAAGATAACCTCATTGCTGCTACTCAATCCATTTCAGGTACTGGTGCCCTTCGTATCGGTGGTGAATTCCTTCGTAGATTCTATCCTTATGGTAAAAAGATTTACCTTCCCACTCCTTCTTGGGGTAACCACACTCCTATCTTCAAGGATTCTGGTTTAGAAGTTGGCACTTATCGCTACTTTAATAAGGAGACTAATGGCCTTGATTTACAAGGTATGCTCGAAGATTTAAAGAATCTCCCTGAAAACTCTATTATTTTACTTCATGCTTGTGCCCACAACCCCACTGGTGTTGATCCTACTCAAACTGAATGGAAGCAAATTTCTGAAGTCATCAAGCAAAAGGGCCACTTCTGCTTCTTCGATATGGCCTACCAAGGTTTCGCTTCCGGTGACATCACTAAGGATGCTTATGCTCTCCGTTATTTCGTTGAGCAAGGTCACTCCATTGCCTTATCTCAATCTTTCGCCAAGAATATGGGTATGTATGGTGAACGTATTGGTCAATTCTCCATCCTTTGTAAGGATGCTAAGGAAAAGGCCGCTGTTGAAAGTCAAATCAAGATCATTGTCCGCCCTCTCTATTCTAATCCTCCTCTGAATGGTGCCCGCATTGTAAGCCATGTCCTTAATACTCCTCAATTATACGACTTGTGGTTGAAGGAAGTCAAATTAATGGCCGATCGCATCATTACTATGAGAACCGACTTAAAAGGACATTTGACTCGTTTGGGTTCCGTCCACAACTGGGACCATATCACCAACCAAATTGGTATGTTCTGTTACTCAGGATTAAAGCCTGATCAAGTTGAAAAATTAATGAAGGACCACCATATTTACTTGACCAAGGATGGTCGTATTTCTATGGCCGGTGTCTCAAGTCACAATGTTGAGTATTTGGCTGAAGCCATTCACCAAGTCTCTAAATAATTGATTTCCATAATTGTATTCATGCTATCTTTACTAAATATAATATACTATACTTACTAATTAACCACTGTTAAAATTAAAATTTAGAATAATACTAGAATTTGGATTTAAATTGAAAATAAGAATAATATAGTCATATGATGTATCATATAATTCGATACCTGATCTCATATCCAATCTATTAGTTCTTTCATATGTCAAGTTACCCCGTTATTATTTGAATGTTTTTATATGATATATCAATTATTCACGTGATCAGATGAAAGATTATTATAATTTCGCGCCATTAAATATTATTCAGATAATATAGATTCCATCAGATATTTCAATTGAGTATTTCTTCGACTATACTTTTATACTTATTTTAAAACACATTTAATCTCATTTTATCATGAATTACTTTTTTAATAGATTGTTTAAAAAATTACATCAATTATCACTTACGCTTCAATTAATAATAATCACTTATTAGATTTTTAAGATATACTAATATTCGTTTGATATAAAGTAATTGATATACTATTAAATTAGGTTATATTGTTCAATAGAAATTAATGAAAAATAGATATAATTTATATTATTCATTAATTTAATTTCTTGACATCTATATTCATTTCACTATTAATTATAGTACAGGAAGGAATGTAAATACAAAAAGACACGATATTGAACTATTTTAAATGGTGAATTAAATTAAATAGACTAAATGGCCTTAATATTATTATCCTATTATGTCAGCTTTGAAAATGCTATTATTAAGAATGTTGTAAATAAAAGAAATATAATCAAATAATAAATTATTTTTAAGATTGATAAAAAAATTGTATGAAATATAATGAGGTCTGTTAAAATAATTGGAAATACCGAATAGTTATATTTTTGTGAAACGTAATTTTGCATTAAAATACAGTCGTATTAAAAATAGCAGAAATTATCAAACTAATTGATATTATTCCATACTCAACTACAGTTAGAATTGACTTCATTGATATAAATCAATATGATATGGTGTATTACATACATAATTGATATACTGATGTTGATTGAAACCTGTAAAAAAACGTTTAAAACAGTATATATTAAAGATGAAATAAATGGTCGTTATAAAGAATAAAAGAATATGCGTCAATATTGAATTGATACATATAAAATTCTTTCAAGTATATATTATGATTTGTGAAATATAAGATAATTGATGATAATAATATTGAAACAAAAAACTATCTAGTTTAATTAAATAAATTATTACTTATTTTCAGTTTCTTCACCAGTAAACATTTTAGGTAATTGTAAACCAACTCTTTTAGCTGTAGCTTCGATTTTTTCTTCTTCAGGAATAGCCGAGGCATAGGCTTCTAAAAGCTCCTACAAATATTGTTAACTATCGAAGTGTTTAAATATAAAGTATATGTTACTTGATGCTTCCTTGTAGAATGTAAAAAGGATAAGATAGCTTCACCCCGTTGAACTAATTTTTTGTCTGAAGTATCATTTTCAAGTTTTTGAAAATGCTGGGTTAAAAAAGGTACGGCGACAGATTGAGGATTATAAGCAGTAAACTAAAATAATTATAGCGATTAAATATTTAAATTTTAAAAAAAATAATAGAATATGCAAAATTCGTGTATATGAAGGACTAAAATTCAAGTAAATGTTTTAATAATAATAAATACCTGATGAGTAGCTTGATCAATGATATTTTTGAAAAGATTTTGAGTTATTTTTTTAGAAGCCATTTTAATTATTTTATATGTTATTTAAATTGTCATCAGTAAAATTAACAATTCAATCCATATTAAATACAATTATATCATTAAATAACTTCCTTATCTTTATGGGATTCGGTATGTATAAAAAAATTTATGATTCAAATATTATTTTCATATATGAATTGAATATTTAGAACTATTAATAAGGTGCTAAGATCACTTATGTATAATTTTTAATTTTATTGACATCAAAATACTTCCAAGCATGTTCAATTTACCAAAAAGCTTATATATTATTGAAACAAAATAGTTTCACTGTCTCAAAAAATTTTAATAATATAACCATTTATATATTATACTTCATTTAGTATTTGATTATAAAAATATTTTAAATAATATTTTATCACTTGTTTCAACATGGAATCGATGAAATATAAAAAATTAATAATATTTAAAGTTAAATTTATGTTCAAAATTATCACTAATATACTTTTATTGTTATAATATAATTACTATTTGGTTTAACAGGTGCTAAGTTTTTAATATACATTATTAGATTAAAATAGATGAATATCAAGATGTAATTTGCTATAGAAATAAAATTCAAGTATTTTTGTATTATTTAATATTTGCGGATGTATACAAGTTAAGACACTGCATTCTATGCTAAAAATAATCTTCACATTAAAAATATAGAAAATATTATATATATTGTAAAGTAATAAAAGATTAGATTATGGATAATAATATAGGTTTTTATTGAAATGAGATTAAAAAAGTACGTATTAAATTCTATTATATATTTGAAAAATCAAATATATTAAATAGAAGAAATGAAAAGTGAGATAATTATAAATGGATAATTCATCTTAAATATTGTAAGTGATGAATGGAATGAATAATAGTAGATTGATGTAAGAATATAGTATAAATTAGCTAAAAAGTAATGATTACAAAGTACTTAGTTATGTAAGGGCTATCATTGACGTTGGATTGACCATCGAAATTAAAAATGTATAAAATTAATTGAAGAATTAAGAGGCTGTTTTTAAAACCGATAGATTTACACAGGGCGATTATAATTTAGCGACGCTTATATGATCGATCACTTAGTTCTTCAACTTGTCTTTTCCTACTGTTTTGAGTTACATATTATCATTTAAAAATTAGTTAAATAAGTTACCTGTCTCTTGTTGTTAAACCTTCTGGACTATCTCTTCGACGATTGGAGCGGTCGCCTTCGAAATCCCTGCCTCTTCCACCTCTTCCTCTATCTGTGCGAGTATTGATACTGCGATCTCTTTCACGTTCTCTTTCTCTATGGCTGTGACTGTCCCGATCTCTGTCTCTGTGGCCATCTCTATCGCGCGCTCGATCTCGGTTCCCATCCCAATTCCTATCACGACTATCTCTGCCATCCCTACTTTCTCGATTAGATAGTCGCGTGTCGCGGGAGCCACCCGGAGAACTTGGCTTGGTGGTATCGCGATTACTGGGTCGAGGATGGCTTGGAGGGCGCATTGGAGACCGATCGCTATCTTTTGTATCTCGACCTAAAACACAAATCCATGAGGAATTTATTTGAGCTACAAACAAAACGATATTACCATTATTAGCACCATGTTTATTTAGTTGGGAATTATGGCTAGGATCGAAAGGTGGTCGATTGGGAGGTAAGAATATCGGTGGTCTTACCCCCTAGCGCTTGTGTTAAACATTAAATCAAAATATCATATATATGAAACTTACTGGAGGGAGCATTGGCATGGGCGGGAATGGGGGTGCACCAGGGGGAGGAATAAATGGCATACTATAAAAAACAACATTATTATTATACAAAATATTGTAAATTATGTTAATCATTACGATGGATCCATTGGGCCTTTATGAAATGGAATATCCATAGAGTTGATGAGAGGAATGCCTGTGTGAGATTCTGTTAAAAATTCTAATGAGTTGTATTAATAATGTTTACCATTCGGCTGATCTATATGGTTGGCTCCTTTGTTCTTCTTTAAATCTTCTCTCATAGATTTTTGTTTGTTGCAGTAAGCTCTCCAAGTGACTTCATTAAATCCGTAATTAAAATAATCGGTGATATCGGCACCTGGTTTTCTCCAGGGCTGCTCTTCTAGTCCATCGAGATCTACATCCAAAATGCTTTCCCCATTTAATGTACCAGTGACATTGATATCAATGGCAGGCGCTTTTTTTGTTTCTAATAATTTATCGTTTAGCTATGAAATAACTGATATCTAATATAAAATACCAGCATCTGAAGTTTTAGTTTGTTCAGGCTTCAAGTTAACCAATGCCTCTCTAAAACGAAGACGTAAGTAATTATCGCTGAATATAAAATAAAAAATTACTCTTCTTTAGGCTTATCTCCATCTTGATTGACATCTAAAACAAATTCAATATCATCATCGCTTTCTTCATCCTCCTCATCTTCCTCTTCAGCATCTTCAGTATCTTCAGCTTCTTCTTTGTTCTCTTCATCAATTTGCTTGTCTGTGTCCCGCTCAATCCGAGATTCTTTTGTAGTTTCTTCTTGAACTTTATTTGAATCTTGTATATGATCTTCGGAAGAATCAGCTGCTTCAATAGGCTTTTGAGTATTTTCACTAATAGACTCGGTATCCTTTGATTCAGTTTGAGTCACAGCAGATTCTTCTCCATACAAATACAAATCTTCATCATCCATGTCCATTTTGACTGACTATATGTATTATTTTATATTACAATATAATGCTCAAATTAATACAATTTAAATTCAATTTAATTTATTCAGGAAATTGTCCCATCAACGTAAATTTATGTTAGAATTTAATTCCTTCAAATTATGGGTTATTACTCAGATCTATTTTGATTATTATTTAATATGTGCTTATTATGATATAACAACTTTATATTGGATTCATTAATATGGTTAGTGTAATTTAGTTAGACTCTGATTGTTTTATTTATAACCATTTAGTTAAATTAATATTAAAATAATATTCATACATACATATATATATATACTAATTTATCCTATAAATCTGTTTTACATTACTGATATTTCATTTGAATTTCTTTTTGATAATTATCTAAACAAGATTTATTTAAAATAATTATTATTTTTAAAATCAGAAATTAAACTATGTATGAACTATAAAACATAATATATTAACTATGCAGTAAAGATATTTAATAATAATTTTCTTTAATATTTAAATAAGCTATTGAGTTAATAATATAATTAAATGATTTCAATATGATTAAATATTCTCTCATGTTGAACAATTCAAAATGTTGAGTTTAATCATATATTTAAATGATTTCATTTGTTTTATTAAAAATAAAAATTATACTCAGACTAATTAAATTAAATGATATTAAAAAATAGCCCATTAGTAAAAAGTTTCCAAATTGGGTAAAATAATTTCTTAATAGTGATTAAAAATATACAAAAGCAGTGAGAATTGATGTTGAATATATTCAATATCAAGTTTATTATAAAAATAATATATTACTATTTCAATTAATACTCAATTTAAACAGGATCAAATTAGAATAACAAGCCAAGAATGATTATATAGCTAATTTATGTATTTTTAAACTTTAATGATATATTTACTATAGACAAAACCAATATTATTAGCTTAAATGAGTTAATGATATTAATCTTAAAAACAGTTGCCAAATTTAAAAATGCATTATGAGAGGATTATTTCGAAATTTTATTGAGGATTACTATATTTGTATAAGGAGTTCATGAGCCCCAATTCCACCAATACACTTTAATACTCTACCCCTTCAATTCAATTATAGTATAAAATATCATCTCATACCCATTTTAATACACACTTTCATTTTCATACTTTGAACTCAATCATTATGAAAGTTTTAATGATTAGCTCTTTGTGTTGCATTATTTTTTCTCAAAATAATGAGCAGGAATGGATCAACAAAGCAAATGGAATCTTAGGTCAGCTTAACAGCGTAAATCCTAGATTGGCGAATCAAGTTACCAGTATTGCTCAAAGTGTAGCAAATAACCAACCTCAAGCATCTGGAATTGTTAGCTCTATCATTGCTTCAGCTTCACCACAACCTACACATAATTCACAAGTATCTCAGAGCTCAAATTCCACCTCAAGTTCTAGTAAGTCAAATGGATCGAATATTTTATCCTCTAAGTCAAATACATCCAATGCTTTGTCAGATTCATTTATATTGAATTCATTTGTTGCAATAATCACTATGAGTGTTGTTTCTTACCTGCTATATTGAAATCATTAATATTAATCTTTGATAATTAATAATTAACAATTGAATAATTATACACTAAGATTATTAGCTTAAAATTATTATTTTTTTTATCATTTAAATCAATTTGGATAATTCAAATTGTTAGGTTGAGTATTAACAATTATTTGATAATGAATATTTATATTGAAAATATAATTCAATCAGCATTAGTACCAATATATGATAGAATAGTAATATAAAAATAGTGTATAGTTTATTAACAAATATAAAATTTCAGTTATTTTAACCACCATTTCATTAGTCGAACCCATGGATAATTTCTAAATAATTTAGGTCGCATCCTTAATCCAGTATTCAATGTGGCTATTGAGCAAATAAAGATGGCCAACTCCATATTTTGGCTCAGTGCAATGTTTAGCCTTTGCTTCATAGAATAAAGAACGTGGGGCAATAGATTAAATCCCCAATCCCTTCTCTCAGATCTCACTTCAGTTCTCCATCCGAATAAACTGAAGCAATATCCTAAGAGGGGAGCGAAAGGACCATCACGAACATTAGGATGGAGTTGGAGAATGGATCCTATTCGACTTCGCCAAAAGCATAGGCCATATGTGAACAAAGAGACCAAGAATGCAATCATGGCAGATTTTTTGACTGCTTGGGCGATAATAAATAAAAAGTAAGGTAGTTTGAGGGTTTTATAGATGGGGTGCTGTTTGACATTAGTAATGGAGCTAACAGGATATCGATCTTCGATTTCATCATCTTCATTTTCGACTTCCAATGGGCGGGGAGTGTTATTAAGATTGAACTGCTCTTCGTCCTCACTAGGATCGAAGTAGACACCATAGTGCCCACTCAGCATTCGAACATTTGAGTCATAATTGAATTTGGCATTGGATAGCAGAGCAGAATGCTCAAACTGATTGAAATTATCCTCTGATAAGCCTCTTTTTAACTTGAACAAGGATTTTGGAGAGCTAATTACAAGTGGAAAAAATGATGTGGTAAAAAAGATAGGGAGACAATTGAAAAATCGACTTATTAGCGATCTCCAGCAAAAGTACTCACAAGTAATCGCTTTCCCATGATGAATGGCCTGACAAGGAATTAATCCATTGACAGGATCACCAAATGAATAAGGAAGTCCTACGCGAGTGTAATAGGAGCCCAGGAGACCGCTAAAGGTTTGGTTTCTAAAATAGGAAATCTTACCTGACCAAACACTTCGAAGGAATTCAATAACAGTTTCATCTATTTTCAATATAAATTGAATCAGGTGACGCACTGAGGGCAATAAGAACTGAGGGTAGCAAATCCATGTTGTCAACAATTCATAGCCACAAACTGCTGTGAATACAAAGCTTCCGTAGTTGTACAAAAGTCTAGTCAAACTAGTGAATTTGTGAATAAGCAATCGACGATAAATCCATCCGGAAATCACATCCAAGCTTTGGGAAAATAACAAAATTTGGAGGAATTGATTAGGCAGTCCTATCAATCCATAGGTGCCTAGTGCTCCCAATGCACCTGACATCAATGCAATAGAGATATTGAGGTCCCTATATTTATTCACAGATCCAAGTTGAAAAATAGATCGAACTACTCTCAAAGGGAGAGCAACATAGTTAACCACGGAACTTCCCTGCAATCCAAACAAAATCTTTTCCCAACTTAGCTGAAAGAGTTGAACCATTCCTAAGCATCCACTCATATATTCAGCATAATGATTATCTTTGTTGATATGATTCTCTATCGCTTTTGTCAACTGATAGCTTATATCTCTGAGAGTTTGATTTCTCATTACTCCTTTATGCTCTAGTTCGTTTAATATAATCATATAAGCCTTGGGAATAAAAAAATAGGTTGATAGTGATATATATACTTTAACTGGTGTCACGAAACAGCTTCTAACAATTATTTCACTCCATCCCATTATATTAACCCCTTTGATCATATAAAATGAGCCTTCTGCAAATTCCGAGTCTTTAGCGGTATTGTAAGGTTCACTGAAGTCATTTACTTGGCACTCCTGTAAAGTAAGCTCTCTAGTTTGAGTAGGAGAGATGAAACTAGTGTCTTCTAAAGGATTCAACTTCTGCTCAAATGAAGGCTTGGGCGTTGACGTATTATACTGTTGACTAAAATAATCCTGTATACTCATTACATTAGATAGATTATCATCATTCCAAGGGTCTTCTATTTGAGAAGTCATCGGAGTATATATATGAGGGTTAATCGTTTGACTGTCAGTATCGCTTTTTTGTTCTTCACTTTGTTGAGTATCTTCTTTGTTTAAATTACTCATTTTGACGAAAGTTAACAAAATAGAAGTGGCTTTAAAAGAGATAACACGTAAATTTTATCAAACAGTTAAGAAGAGTATATTTTATAAATAATGATGTAATCAATAATTATGATGGCTTAAGAGTTACTAATCCCTTAATTATATTACTATATACCTTAAACAAGTTTATTTCAATATTACCCTTTACTTATTATATGCTATTATTTTATTAATTTTATGGGTTCAAATTGCATTTCTTTATTATATTTAAAACCAGTCACTTTTATAATAATTTATCCAATATGTTGAGTCATGATAAATATTATTATTATGATAATATCAGAATTATAAATAAATCAATATGTATTTTTGATCTATTATCTAATCTTTAATACCTATAGTTATAGTTATAGTTATAGTTATATTTATAGTTATAACGTTTATAAACATTTAAGTATCACATGATTGATAATATTAATTGTTTGTGATTTAAATTCTATTTAAGTCAGGTATTAAATTCATCTCATTTACAAGTAGACTTGTCACAAATGATTACCTTGTACCAAAATTATTCTTTTCTTTTTTTGAATAAAGTTTGCTTGAATTTGTAATAAATCTAACTTGGTATTACTTTTGATTTATATATTGACTTTTGTCACCATTTTTGATTCTCAAATTCTGGAAATAAAACAGTCTTATTTTTTAATAAATACTTCAATAAGTTTCTTTACAAGTTATAAGAGTTTTAACCTTTTTTATCTTTCTAGTTGCTTATATTATTTTTTATAATATTACTTTTTATAACAGATTTTCTGTGAGATTATTTTCTATTAGTTTATTATAAGCATAATATAGATGATAAATTCTTAATTTTTCTTTATTTTATAAACAAATCAATAAAAAATATTTGTTGTAAAAGCTTATATATTAAATTCAAAGGTTAAAATTTTTTTCTGATTATATTATATCTGGAATTTTAATAACCATTTTTGATTTCTATTGGTGTTAGAATTCAAAAATAAAACTTACCAATTGCAATAGTAAAAAAATTTAATATTTAATTATAGATAATAAGGTAAAGATTAATTAAAATTAATTAAATTTATCAAAAGTGTATATATTAAAATACATAGTGTATTTAATCTAATATAATATATATATTAAAATAATAATAACTTAACAAATAATATTAAAAGTTTAAATATTCATTGAATAAATATATTCAATAATAAATTCAAACTATTTAAATTAAATATAGGTAATTATTAGTGCAGAAATTAAATAATAACACAATTTTAAAATTAAAATTAAATAAATAAATTAATAAATAATATATAAAAATTAATGAATAATATAGAATTAATAGCCTCTTTTATTATTAATAACTCTTTTCTATACTTTTGATAAGCTTCTAATATTTACAAAACAGTTTTTTTATTAAAAACTGAAATTTAATATTTTATAAACTAATTTAATTTGTTTACAGGAATTTTTTTTCTTATAAGCTATTTTTTTAATTATTTAAAACAACTATAATCACATAAGTTATAATCAAGTGAATATACTAGATGTAATAACTCCTTTTAATTTTTTTATATAAAAAATCTTTTACAACTTTAACTTTATGTATTTTACAATTATTATGTAAAATAATAAGTATTTTTAATTTATATTAAAAATACTATTTAGAAATTATATTATTTAAAAAAGTAATATATAACTTACTATTAATTAATTTTCCTTGAGGTATTAAATAAGAAAACTATATATCATTATAATTTATTACAACAATTAACATTCACTTATATTTAAAATACTTATTTATTAAAATTTATAAAGAGGATTAATTTAGCTTAACTTAATATTTTATTTTATTTTTAAGTAAAAGATAATATAAAAGAATTTAAAATTCATTAATTATAAATATTAACTGTAAAAACCTTTGTTTTTAGTTATACCTTAATAAGTTTAGTTTAACTATAATTACTCTAGTTTTTTTTAAGCTTTTGTTAAATTATAAGGTATTTTATATTTTTATTAATTAATTTAAGTTTAAACTTAAGTAAATATAACATGCTTATATAATTAACATTAAATTACTTTGATAATTCTCTAACAAAAATAAAAAGGTATTTCTTAATATATTTTTTTACTTTATTAATAAGTAAAAAGTAACAATAGAAATTAGTTTTTTAGATTTTGGTAAATTTTAAATAATGTCTTTTCTAGCTTTAAAATCACAAATCTAGTGATATATAGTAGTTTTAGATAAAGTACTATCTTTATAAGCTGTTTGCAAGTTTTAGATGATTTTAGAAGGTTTATGGTTAAGTTTTAAAGATACAAAAATAAAAACCTTTTGATAATTACAATCTAGTTTAAACATGATTAAATTTAAGTATAAATTTTAAAATCAAAATATTTTAATAAAAAAAAGAATTAAAATTGAATATATATATATAGTTTGAAAATATTTATTTTCCTATATATTATATATATATATATATAATCTTTCAAAATGTATAATATGTTTGAAAGATTAGAAATTAAAAAATTTGCCATTTCTTAATTTCTATACTAATACTTACCTGGAATTCCTGAGATCTCTCTCTTTAATCTAAACTACTCTGGATTTAGGTTTCCCAAGATGTGTTATTATAAAATATTGAGAAAATAAAGAAATCCATGGGTTGGTGATATTACTTTATTTGCTGATTTGTTTCACACAATTTAATATAATATAGACCTTTATTTAATTATATAT
>JNEM01007636.1:0-18853 GCA_000697335.1 Conidiobolus incongruus B7586 | reverse complement strand
ATCATTCACAAGTTACAAAGCTTCTTAAGACATAAATATCAAGAATATGGTTTTGAAGAAGTAATGACACCCATATTGTTTAAGAAAGACTTGTGGAAGATATCAGGTCATTGGGATAACTATAAAGATGACATGTTTTTATTGGAATCTCACGAATCAAGCCCTTGCGATCATTCTCATGAAAACTCGCACTCCATTGGATTGAAGCCAATGAACTGCCCAGCACATTGTTTAATTTACTCTAGCCAACCTAGAACTTACAAGGATCTGCCCATTCGCTTCGCTGATTTTGGTGCTTTGCACAGAAATGAGGCTACTGGAGCTCTTTCTGGTTTAACTAGAGTTAGACAATTCCACCAAGATGATGGGCATATCTTTTGTACCAGAGATCAAGTTCAAGCTGAAATCTCCAAATCTTTAAAGATGTTGGATACTGTTTACCAAGCATTAACTTTCAAAGACTACAATCTCACCTTATCCACTCGTCCTTTAACACATTACATGGGCGAATTAAGCGAATGGGAAGAAGCTGAACGCGCATTAACTAGTGCTTTAAATGACACTGGAAGAAAATGGACCATCAAAGAAGGAGATGGTGCCTTTTACGGTCCTAAGATTGATATCATGGTCAATGACGCGCTGGGACGCTCGCATCAAACAGCCACTATTCAGCTCGATTTCCAACTGCCACAGCGATTCCAACTCGAGTACCAGAACCAATCAGGCTCCTACTCTCGACCAGTCATGGTTCATCGTGCCATTTTTGGATCTATTGAAAGATTGCTTGCTATATTGATGGAGCACAACTCTGGTAAATGGCCATTCTGGCTCAGTCCCCGCCAGGCTCTTATCTGTCCCCTTCCGCTCTCGCACCTCAGCGACTATGCTATGGAAGTACATTCCAAACTTAAGTTCCCTGGATTTCCATATTCTTCCTACCACATCGATATTGATTTAAGCAATAATTCTCTCTCCAAAAAGATCCGCAACGGTCACCAAGCTAGATACAACTATATGATTGTGATTGGTGAGAAAGAAGTCGAAACCAATACTATTGCCATCAAAACTAGAGATGGAGTTGATTTAGGATCCCATACTATTGAAAGCTTACTTGAACTATTCCAATCCAACGAAAGGCAGTTTTTATAAACATATTTATTTAATACAAAATAAACTAATTGAAATGATTTTATATTATAATTTATTCTTTTTTATATTTAAAGTTATTAACTGATTTTCATTTTCAATTCCTTTATTTTAAATAAATAATAATAATAATTATATATTAAAATTGGTTCCAAACAGTCTTATTTTTCTTTTTACATTTTAAAACGATTACTCTTCTTAGTGTGAATTGACAATATATAAATTTTTTGAATAATATAAAATTTAATTTCCTTGATATAAATAAATAATACTGATCATGATTTAATCATTTTTGTCCCATAAACTAATAATATTCAATAATTTGGGATTTATTTTAATATTGTCAGTCATAAAAAAAATATTTTCAAAATGCTTCATCCTTATGCTTTTAATGGAAAAAACAACTATTTTTCACCTGGGAAAAATATTTATGGATCTGGACCAATTAATCAATTGAAAAATTCAAAGCAATCCATTTCATTTAAAGGGTTCAATGGTAAATATATTCTTCCTTTATTTGTTAATTTAATATCTAATATTAATTTTTTTAATTTATTAGCCCCTGTTTCTTTACCAAATGATTATTTTGATGAATGCTGGGTAAAGCTAAACCAAGCACTAGATACAATTCTTAAGAGTTCACAACCCCCTGAAGGCCTTCAAAATTTATATCAGGTAAATCTTTTGACATTTTATTTTATTTTATTTTATTTTACTCATAATTTTTCTAGTTATGCCAAATTTTATGCCGGAATAAGCAAGGAGAAAATATATATCAACGCTTAGAACAAGTATTTGAAACTTCTTCAAGAGAAAGACTTCAAAATGCTTTTAGGTATTATATTTATTATGACAATTATATATTTATTAAACTGTCGAATTAGAAATGTGGATTCTCAAGATTTTCTGTCTGATTTCAACAAAGAATGGAAGGCATATCAACAGCAAACAAAAATAATTAATATCATTTTCTCATATTTAGATCAAACTCAAATCCGTAAAACTTCTCAATTTATGCCGCTGTCCAAATTATCCCTATACAAGTTTAATCAAGCCCTCCAAAATGATTTCAATTGTAGGGATAAAATCTATCAAAGCTTAATTCTGGCAATTTTTCAAATCAAGTCTGGGAAACCAATCGAAAGAGAGCCTGTTAAAAATCTTCTTGAAATGCTTATTCTGTTAAATATTTATCAGTATACATTTGAAGATGAGTTATTATTCCATACCAGAAAATTTTATCAAACTCAATCGATGGAGAAATTATCAACATTGTCTTTGAAGCAATATATCCAATATGTCGAAAATGTTCTAGAGCAAGAAAAGGAGTTTATTTCAAATTATTTACATGGTCAAACTGAGAAATCCATTATGAATATACTCTTTTCAGAACTTATTAAGCATCATGGCTCAGAAATTGTTCGCAACCCAGGGTTCAATTTACTTCTTGATGATTATGATCAAGATCTAATGAAGAACTTGTATTCTTTATATAAGCATGTGGGAATCTTGGACATTCTTCAAAATGCCCTTTGTGAATCCATCACTAGTCATACCTCTACTATCATTCAAAATATTTCCAATGAACCTAATGTGATTCATAAATTAATGTGGTTGAATAATATTAGCATGAAATATCTAACACAAGCAATGGAACAAAACTCCAACGTATATGATGCTATTAAGAAATGCTTTACAAAATCACTACGCAATCAATCTGTTACTATTGCTCAAAAACTATGCGATTATTTCCACAATTTTTTGGCAAACCCAGAAATTATGTCTCTAGATTTATCACCAGATCAAATAATCGAAAATGGAATCCAATTATTTAGACTCAACGAATCCAAAGATATATTCGAGGATCTTTATCGCCACCAACTTGCAAATCGATTAATAAGCGATGGAGTCATTCATTTAGATTTGGAGCAGAAAATGGTGAATCACCTTCGCGAAGTGAGTAATCTGGATTTTACACATAACCTTGAAGGGATGTTACGTGACATCAACACTTCTCAAGAGCTTACTGATCAATTTAGACAATTTGATAAGAGCTCTGTATTACAAGAAGTGCAGTTTGATTTTAAAATTTTCTCATCATATCATTGGCCAAATCATCCTACTGTAGATTTTACTTTACCTCGTGAGCTTACACTTTTGCACAATCAGTTTGAACAATTTTATTCTCAGAAATATCCTGATAAAAAACTTTCATGGCTTCACACCCTGGGACACTGTCAAATTCAAGCCAATTTTACTAACGGGCCTAAGGAATTCACAACCAATTGCTTCCAAGCTTCCATTCTTGTCTTATTTGATGAACTAAACCGAGACGAATTGAGTTTCTCTGAGATCAGTCAACATACAAATATTCCCTCTAAAGAGTTAAATCAATCATTAGAAAGTTTGAGCTGTGGGTCTGATCCTATTCTTTTAAAAAATAATTCAGTAAGTAGTTAACCTTATTTGATAATTGACTTGGGCTAATATATTATCATTTAGTTTAATTCATCATTAGATTCTTGTATATTCCGTATTAATGACAATTTTACTCACCAGTCTCACCATATTAGAATTAATGATATGAAAGATCTAAAAGATGTAAATTATTATTTCTTTTAATTGGATTATTATTCACTATATTTTTAGGAGCCTGTTGAGTCAGAAATTAAGCATAAAACATTTTTAGATCGCCAATATCAAGTTGATTCTGTTTTAATTAGAATGATGAAAAATATTACCAATTGTAAGATGACTCAACTGGAGGCTGAATTAAATCGTGCGCTTCCTTTTACTATTTCCAAAGCTCAATTTGATGAGAGAATTCAATATCTGGTAGATAAAGGCTATCTCGAATTCTCGGAAGAAGATCCTTCTTCCATCATTTACATTCCATGATTTAATCTATTTACCCAAATACACTTATTAGTTGATATTTTATAATAAATACTTATTTGATATTAAATCTGATCAAATATTATCTAAAAAAATTTTTAATCTTCTGAATTCTATTAAAATACATATCAAATATACTGATCGATTTTGAGGTTGAATTGTTTGTAATCATTATAGACATATAACTTGAAAATTTATAATAATGAACATTTATTAAAATATTATTGATGACCAAATAAAATCAATATTTTTTCAGCTAAAATTTTTTCAATAGATCTGGTGCTTCAACAGAAAAATCGCATTCAACAATTCCCAGAAGAAAGGTATTAAGAGCTCTAAATTCAATGTTAATCGAGTTGAATCTTCCTATATTAATTAATAAAAAATGACTAAGAACAGTTTGCTGTGATTTAACATCTTCAATTGGATAGTATTCAATTTTGAAAAAAGAGTGATGAAAAAGATTAACAAATTGAACTTATAGATTTAAAGAAATCCAATACACTCTGAACAGCCTGACCAATCTCTTGTAAAGAGTAATAAAGAACCATATGCCCAGTATGTTTAATAAACTGATGATCTTGGAATACTCTAAATACATTCGTTAGAAAATAGTGAATTAATCGATAACCATACTTATGGAATAGTTCGCTTGACTTCTTCTACAGCCAAACAATCATGAATATATAGCAAATGATTTTTGACCCAATCAAGTTGTTTGTGATATTCTCTTAGTTTGAATAAGAGAGTCGTTTTGATAGTGCTACAAAGCCAATGTCAGTGAGTTGAAACCAGTGGTTCAGATTGTGGCACCTCTTTAAGTTCAAACACTAATTCCCAATCGTCATTTATGCTGACATAAACAGAATCCAAACAATTGTAAGAGCATTGAGAAATAGATTTGGATTCAATAGTTAAATAGTCAAAAAGCTCAGTCTCGAGAACAGTAGATCTGGCTTTGCATGGCTTGTCATGCCCTTGAAACAATATGGAGTCGGTAGGAAGGCTAGAAGTTATAAGAGTTTGTGAAAAATAAACAGCCTCAAGACCCATAGGAACAGGAATATCTTTCACAAATTGTACATTTTTGCTAGTGGGCTGTAAATGAACTGAAATAGCATTCTCAACTTCAAATTTCAACATGAGATCCAGTTTTCCATCAACAACCCTATCAATAAAAGCGTATGTGTTTTCATAAAAAGATGAGCCAGAGCCAGGGAACCCATAATCAATAAAATATTGATTGGGATCCTTGTCGTTGTTAGATTCTACTTTTTGAATAAACCAATTCATTTCGCTAAGTTGTAGTATGTGACCCCAAATCATATTCTCGATTTCTATGGTGTTAGATAACTTGGTTGCTCCGGAGCGAAGTAATGAAGAGACTAAAATGAGTTGCAAAATTACTGTTAAAAAATGGGAAAATCAAAAATATTGAGATAATTACCGATTTTTTAGACCATAGGTTTAGTTTGGATTGGTGAATAAGTGGCCTGTGACCAGCTTGGCTTGTTAGCAGCTATCAAAGTAACTCACTCTGCGGGAACGGGTAAAGGCTGATCCGCAGGTGGTTGCCGGCTGGAGTTAGATAAAATTAGAGTAAGCAAATCAAGTGCAACGCCCATCTCAATGTGAGCTAATCTTTCAAAATAATTAGATATTTAATAAGAAGATTATATGTAAAAATTAGTCTATTGCTTGACTTATTGAATGCTTAAGTTCATAGAAATTTCTTTGATCGTAATCCCGGTCATTTTTTGAGCATCATTTTCTTAATTTTGATTATTTGTTTCACTATTTTGAAAGATATTAGAATTGTTGTATTGAGTAGATTCTTGTGGCTTTTGGGTCGCAAGACTTTGTTTTTCTTTGGATAATAGTTCATTCAAATTATCTGAACTTAGTTTTTCAAAATCGAGTTTTGAAGTTTGACATATTTTTTCGATGTTTTTATCAATGTCAATGTTCCACTGAGGTTTAAGTTCATATATAATTTGCTGTCCTTCAAGGATATCAGAAGGAACGTCCACGTCTATAGGATCTACTTGTATTTGATGAGACATCAGGAATAAAACAATATCAAAAATGTATTAATTTAAAGTTTAGTATGATATTATTATTGTATTGACGAAAAAAAAATGCATAAATAATTAATAATATGACTACCAGATTCAAATTTATAATTTTTTTCCAAATATTTTATTATGGGATGATTTTTATCTACTCACATTTTTATCATCTCTGAAATTTAAATATTATTGAATATATTCTAATCAAGTTTAAAGCGATTGAATTGATCGGATTTTTACATTTTTGAGAACTAGATAGATTTAAATCCGAATAAATGGTAACAATGTTGATTTTGCTACTTTCAGCACATATTCAAGGAATTTATTTGAGTTTTTATTAGTAACTAGATCTATAAATGTGAAGGTAATTCATCTAGATTCATTTATTCACTCTTAATACCTTCATAAGCATCAAAACTATTTATATCAAAGGAAAATATGCAGCTATAAAAATGCATTGTGAATATTTCAAATGATTGAAATTGTGTTTTAAATTAATTCAACAATTTTTGCTATAAATTCTGTTTGTTTATATGCTTGAAATCAATATATCGATAAATGCATATTTTTATTTACTTGTCAATTTTGATATTATTAAATTTATTATTTGCCATTTATTAAAAAATAATATACATTCCTGTTTTGAAATAGTACAACAAAGACATTTGCATCAAGTTCACCAATTAATAGAATTATATTTTTAATCTTATGTCATATATTTATTAAAGATTTGATATTATAGATGATATTTTAATCCTTATTATTCAACATTTATTTTGGCAATAATATTTTATAATACAACTATAATATTACCTCAGAATCAAAAAATTGGGAATTTTTTAATATATAATTTTACAAACATATCATTAGTTATATAAAAAAATTATATACAAAATAATAAGAAAATATATAGTTTTAAAGTATATATATTGATATATAATGTTTTTTTATTGCAAAATTAATTTTTGAAAACATTATTTAAGTAAAAATATTTATACCAAATAGTGATTATTAAAGGTTTTTTATTTTTTTATCAGTAAAGCTTAACCATAAACTTTTTAAAATCATTTAAAATTATCAAATCAATTATAAAGATGATAATTTATCAAATTTACTATTTATTAGTATGGAAATTAAGAAATGACAAATTTTTTAATTTCAGATCTTTCAAACATATTATACATTTTGAAAAATTATACATATATAAAATATATAGGAAAATAAATATTTTCAAACTATATATATATATATATTTAATTTTAATTATTTTTTTTTGTTAAAATATTTTGATTTTAAAATTTATATTTAAATTTAATTATGCTTAAATTAAATTATAATTATCAAAAGGCTTTCATTTTTGTATTTTTAAAAACTTAATTATAAACCCTTTAAAATTATTTAAAACTTGTAAACAACTTATAAAGATAGTGTTTTATTTAAAACTACCATATATTACTGGATTTATAATTTTAAAGTTAGAAAAGACATTATTTAAAATTTATTAAAATCTAAAAAATTAATTTTTATTATTACTCTTTTACTTATTAATAAAGTAAAAAAATATATTAAGAAATATCTTTTTATTTTTGTTAGAGAATTATTAAAGTAATTTAATATTAATTATATAAGTATATTATATTTACTTAAGTTTAAACTTAAATTAATTAATAAAAATATTAAATAAATATCTTATAATTTAACAAAAGCTTAAAAGAAAATTAAAATAATTATAGTTAAACTAAACTTATTAAAATATAACTAAAAATAAAGGTTTTTACAGTAAATACTTATAATTAATAAATTTTAAATTTTTTTATATAATCTTTTATCTAAAAATAAAATAAAATGTTAGGTTAAGCTAAATTAATCTTTTTTATAAATTCTAATGAATAAATATTTTAAATATAAATAAATATTAATTATTGTAATAAATTATAATGGTATATAAATTTTTAATTTAATATCTTGAGGAAAATTAATTAATAATAAGTTATATATTACTTTTTTAAATAAAACAATTTTTAAATAGTTTTCTTAATATAAATTAAAGACATTTATTATTTTACATAATAATTACAGAATATATAAAATTAAAGTTATAAAAGATTTTTTTATATAAAAAAATTAGAGGGAGTTATTATATCTAGTATATTTACTTGATTATAACTTATATAATTATAATTGTTTTAGACAATTAAAAAAACAGCTTACAAGAAAAAAAATTCCTATATACAATTTAAATTGGTTTGTGAAACATTAAATTTTAGTTTTTAATAAAAAGAATTGTTTTTTAAATATTAAAAGCTTACCAAAAATATAGAAAAGAGTTATTAATAATAAAGAGGCTATTAATTTTATATTATTCATTAATTTTTATATATTATTTATTAATTTATCTGTTTAATTTCAATCTTAAAATTATGCTATTACTTAATTTCTACATTAATATTATTAAATAAATTTTTTAAAGCTAGAAAAAAATTATTTAAAGTTGAATAAATTTAAATAATTTCCATTATAATATTTTCAATTACTAATAAATTAACAGAATATGTTAAAAAATACCTTTTAATTTTAATTAAAAGTTATTAAAGTACTTTAATATTAGATATTTAAATATATTATATATATTTTAGTTTAAACTTAAATTAATTTATGAAAATATATAGTAAATATTTTATAAATTAATTAAAGCTTAAAAAAGCTGAAATTTTTTAGTTAAATCAAACTTATTAAAGTATAACTGAAAACAAAAATTGTCTAATCAATAATTATTGTTGATAAGTCATAAATTCATTGATATTATTCTTTATTAAAGCATATATTAAATTGTTAGATCAATTTAAAATAATCCTTTTTATAAATCCCAACAAATAAATAATTTATATATCAAAAAATATAAATTACTATAATAGATTATCATATTATATATGATTTTTATTTTTATTTTAAAAAAAATAAATTAATAATAAGTTTAATATAATTCTTAATTAATATTTTTAATATACATTAAAATGCTTATTATTTTATATAATATTATTAAATTTAAATTTAAATTTATAAAAATTTTTTAATCAAGAATAATTAGAAAAAACTATCACAACAAACATATTTATTATAATATAACTTATATAATTTTAATTACTGTATATTATTAAGAAAACTTATATGAAAAAAATTTTCTAAATTTAAATTTAATCACTTAGTAACATAATATATTTTAGTCATTAATGAAAAACTCTTTTTAGGTATTAAAAGCTCGTTAAATTATGCTAAAACGCAATTAATGATTAAAAAGAGTATTGACTTTATATTATATAATTATTTTTGTAAATTATATATTAATATGTATCATTATATTAAATTTGTTAAAAATCTTGATATATAAAATTCAGAATAATATTTTTATAAGTTTTACCAAAATAGTTTAATTTGTTCATAAATTGTTATATTATGCAATGAAAAATATAACCTATATATTATTTTATTAATTCATAATACAATATACTTCAATATCACTGATTGATATAGTTATCTTTTATGTATCTTTATATTGAATTGAAATAATCATTAAAATTAATTAATGATAAAATCACATAAATAATATTTTGAAGAATTAGCGCCTAATTAAGAATAAAAATCATTATAAATATTTGAGTTTTAATGATATTTGATTATGTTGCAATATTAGTGTAAGGCTTTGCTATATAATGGTTAATATAGCTCTTAAAGGATTTATCTTTGTTAGGAGTTGTTGTATGTATAAGGTTAATAATATATTTGTATTGTTAATGTAATATTCATACTCATAATTTGATAACCATTTTATTTGATATATAATGCATTCAATTTAGTGACTGTTTTTTATTTTATCAATATTAGAAAATCTCGTTATAAATTATTAAATCTAGTATAAGTAGATGTAAGCAATTTGCTTATATTGAAATAGCAATTTACATATTAGTTCATTCAATAACAAGCCTTTATTATTATTTAAACAGTACTTATTAGAAAGATAATGGTAAATTTCCAATAAGTATATTTATGCTTACTTTAAAGTTGGAGTGATATAACATATATATATATATTCAATGGTGATACAGTTTCAACTATTCGATATGTATTATTGGAATTATTCAAATTAGCATTATTTATTTTTCGATGTCTATTCCATTCTTGATCTGGTTAAATAGAATCTAGTGCTTTATTATAAATTTAAGGTTAAATATATTAAAATATATACATTCAACAGGTCACAATATGTACAATGCTATATTCATATATGTATATCAATATTCACTTTAAAAATACAATTTTTGATATTTTGATTGATTTTGATTTTAGTTTATCCCATAATCGAAAATAAATGGAATGAATGAAAATAATATTTAAATTGGTGTTGTACTTGACTTTGAAAATTAGTTTCAACTAAAATAATATAATATTAAATATATTTATCTATCAATAACTGCATTTTATAATGGTATCTATCCTTGATCAAATTTCAAATTCTAACAATTAATTTTATGTTAATAGCCAAGTGCCAACGAGAAAAAATTAATCAAAAGCTTTGTTAGCTTTGCAAATTGCAGGTAATTAATTATTAGTTTTTAAATAATACTTATCTAAAAAATGCAACTTTTTAACTATAATTAGTGATTCTGTCGCAACTAAGTATTTGAAATCCTTTAACTGGAATGTTGAAGCTGCTTTAAATGAATACTTCTCTAATCCCTCCAACGCTACTCAACCTAGTACAGATTTTATAAATAACTTGACTAAAGTATATGAGAAATACAAAGGTACAATACACTATATAACTGTACAGTATGTATTTCTAAAGATATTTAGATTCTACTCAAGATGCTATATTAATTGACGGAACACTCCGCTATTTTGAAGACCTTGGAATTGATCCTACCCAGGTACCTGCTTTGATTATTGCCCTTGAGCTTCAATCTCAAAGTGTCGGAGAATTTACTCGTGAAATGTTCATCAATGGTTGGACTGAATTAAAGTAATATACTAAATTCATTAGTAGTTTAATTTTATTCAATTTACCACATTTTAGCTGTGATACTATTGAAAAAATGAAAGCCAAGATTCCTCAACTTGTATCTAAATATCAAAACTCGAGCTCCTTCAAGAAATTGTATCAATTTGCATTTGTTTATTCATTAAATCCAGGTCAAAGAAGCTTAGGCCTTGAAACCGCTATTCCTCTTTGGGAAGTCATTCTTGCTGGAAAGTATCCTCACCTTTCCGTTTGGTTCGAATATTTGCAAAAAGAGTATAATAAAGCGATCTCTAAAGACACTTGGAATCAGGTATATTCAAAATTAGATATCAGCAATTGTCTAATACTTACGCTGTTTATTAATAGTTTTATGACTTTATTGAAACCGTCGACTCTGACATGACCAATTATGATGAAGATGGTAACATTGACGCTTTCAATTTTATATGATTATTAATCAGATGTTTCTAGGTGCTTGGCCATATGCGATTGACGAGGTAAGGCTATTACTACTAATTCCCTTTATTGACTTTACATAATGAACTTTGTTAGTTTGTCGTCTTTGCTCGCCAAAAACTTTCCCTTCCTACTCCAAGCCCTTCATTGGCATAGTTTAAATAAAAATCAATAAATATTTACTGAAAATACGTGATTTAGTCAACTAATGCACCTATTTACATGTGCACCTACTATTTTGCATATATAATCACTTATATAAATACAATTTTACTTAAATATAATAGTAATAATTATTCAATTTCAATAATGATATAAATGAATGTAATCAGGTGATGTATATCAAATAGGAATTAAATAATTTATTAAAATAAGTAATATTTTGGTGTTCTATACAATTGAATTACATAGTTTTATGCTTGTTAGATAACTTGCGCTTGGAAGGATCAAGTTCTTTCTTTCTTAAACGAATATTTTTAGGAGTTACTTCAATGATTTCATCAGGTTGAACATAAGAAATCACTTCTTCTAAACTCATGGGCTTGACAGCTGTCAATCGAATGGCATCTTCCTTCATAACTGATCTCATATTGGTCAAAGCTAAATTAAAGTTAATAGCAGTCCAATAATATTGATTATTCATATACCTTTGGTTCTAGTGGGATTCACCTCTAAATCACCATCCTTATTATATTCACCAACAATCATACCAGGATACACTGGAGTACCTGGAGTGACGAATAATTTTCCACGAGGCTCCATCAAGCCAGCAGCATAAGTGGTTACATCACCTTTGGAAGTGGAGATCAAACTGCCTTTTCTAACTTGATCAAGGGGTCCTTTGAAGGGCTGATAGGAGCTGAAGACATGGTTAAGTACACCTTCTCCATGGGTATCGTTCTTGAATTCAGCACCATAGCCTAAGAGACCTCTTGTAGGAACTTCAAAAATCAATCTTGACTTGTCTCCAAACTCAGTAAACTCTTTGAGATCACCCTTGCGCTTACTAAGCTTCTCAATGACAGTACCAGAGTATTCTGGATCGACATCAATTGTCACCTCTTCAATAGGTTCCAAGAGTTCCCCGTTTTCTCCCTTTTGGTACACGACACGAGGAGGAGAAATAGAAAGCTCAAATCCTTCTCTTCTCATGGTTTCAATCAAGACTCCCAATTGGAGTTCGCCACGTCCTCTGACTTCGAAGCGATCCTTACCAGCTGACTCGTGGACTTGGAGTGCAACATTGGTCTCTGCTTCTTTTCGGAGACGATCTCCAATCACAGTTGAAGTTAACATTGTACCCTCTTGACCAGCTAAGGGTGAGTCGTTGACAAAGAAATCCATAGAAACAGTTGGAGGATCAATGGGATTGCTTGGTAGGGGTTCTGTAACCGATGGGAAACAAAGTGTCGAATTGACAGAGGCACTGGATAAACCAGCAATGCTAACAATATCACCAGCACCAGCCTTGTTAACAATAATCTTCTCTAGCCCACTTTGCAAAAAGATTTTTGTGATCCTTCCTTCTTCAAGAACCTTTCCTTGAGTATCAAGAGCTTTGATGGAATCACCAACTTGAATTGTTCCAGTTTCAATTTTTCCCAAGTAGCACTTTCCTAAGAATGAGTTGCTCTCCAACTGAGTTACAAGCATCGAAAAAGGGGCATTTCGGTCGACTTTAGGATGAGGTACTTGTTTGAGCATGGTTTCGTATAGGGGAGTCATATCTTTCTTTTCGCCATTCATATCAAAAGTGGACCAGCCCTCTTTAGCACTAGCATAGATAATGGTATAGTCCATTTGGTGATCAGAAGCGCCTAAAGTCGCGAACAAATCTAAAAGTTCGCTGTCAACTTCTTCAGTTCTTGCGGTGGGTCTATCAGCCTTATTCAACACGACAAGTGGCTTTAAATTCCTTTCCAGAGCTTTGGATAAAACGAATTTGGTCTGGGTCATGGGACCTTCAGTAGCATCAACAACCAAAGCCACACCATCCACCATGGATAAAATTCTCTCAACTTCACCACCAAAATCAGCATGTCCAGGTGTATCCACAATATTGATTCTATGACCTTTGTACATGATAGAAGTGCATTTGGACAATATAGTAATACCTCTTTCTCTTTCCAAATCATTGGAATCCATTACTCGGCTTTGGTCACCTTGAATCCCTTGAAGAGTTCCTGATTGCTTCAGTAAACAATCGACAAGTGTGGTTTTACCATGGTCGACATGAGCTATGCCAGTATAAATTAGTTACGACGGAAAAATAAACAAAATAAAGACTCACCAATAATAGCAATATTTCTAACCTTTTCAGGTGGCAGTAAATTTCCCAAATCTGGTGTTGAAGCATATGATTTGATTTGATTTACACTATAAACTGTGTTTACAGGTACTTTTGATAAAAGAGATCTAGAGAGTGGGTACTTAGAATTAATAAAAGATCTAGTTGATATGGATCTAAGTTGAGTATATATGATTAGTCTGTTGGGACGAATGGATTTGGAAATTAGATTTAAATTATTTGAAAGCATTTTAAAAGCTTAAAAAATTAATTAGCAATTTATGAAAAAAAAAATCAAGTAAAAGTAGATATATGAAATTTTGAATTAGACTAATATGTAAAGCACACTTTAAATATATAATATTTATATTAGAATGTAATTTGATAACTATATTCACGATTTTAAACCAAAATTTGAGCCTATATTTACTTTCAATCTGTTTATTGACATTGATTTTTCAGAATATCCTTATAAGTCAGAATTAAGTGTGTTCAAATTATGGGTTACTATAAATTTAGAAATTAATACTTTTCGATAATATAATTTTTGCATATGCATATTATTCAAAAAAAAAATTATTTTATCATTGAATATCTATGTTAAAAAAATCTATATTTATGACTTTAAATCCATAAAATTCATTAAGATATAGAATACTTTATCTTGATCTGAAAATTGATAAAACTGATAACCTTTTATCTAAAAATACTGATCTAATAAACCAATAATGATCTATTTTATTATTATAATTTAACCAAATAATAAAAGTCTTTGTGAAAAATGGATCCGCTTTCCCCCGACTTTTTCCCCAACAATTAGAAATTAATTAAATTCACAATCTCATAGAGCATCCGATACATATGATGAATATGGGTTAATATGTGATTATTCTATTAAGTTGTAACAAAGCCATTTACCAAGGAGCTTTATGATTATTATATTTGTATATAGAATATGATATCACATATTTACATAATATATACATATTCAAAATTATAATTATTTTATGTTTTTTTTAAGGTTTAGTAGTACTAGTAAAAAATATCATCTAATAAAATTATTACCAATATTATCAAACTAAATTAGTGAAATATGGATAGTAAAAATTAAATAATGATTAGATAATTATATATTTAATTATCTAATATTACACTGAGATTGGTTAAGAGTTGATTAAATGTATCAGTTGGAACGAACTATTAATAAAAATCAAATCACAGTTTCAAGATGATATTTGGTTTGATATAAATTATATTTCTGATGCTTTGATTACAATTAAAAATATGTATATAATAAGCATAAATATGATATCATATTTGTATCAAGATGATGAGATTGAATTAATTAATCTGGTAATGAAAACCCAACTTGGAATGATGGAAAATCAAGAATGTTTATACTCGGAATTAAACGGAAGATCAAAAACTAAAATTAAAATAGTATCAAAGTTAAAGATTTGTGTGAAGTATGAGTAGTAAATACATTTTAACTTAAAAATTGGATAATTTATAATATATGTTTAAAGATTGAGATAAAAAAGATGAATAAATAAAAGCAAATAAGGAGACGATTATACTATTAATGATCAATAAGAGTCATTAGTATATTATTAGTAAAAGAGATAAATATCAAGAGATAAGTTGTAAAGGATATAAAATATTGCGACTGAGTGAGAAATGCTTGAAATACAGTTTGTTTTATATAACTTTATAATATAATTAGATTACACGTGTTAACAGAGTTTAGCAGGATTCTTTAAGGTAGGCAACGACATCAGCTCTATCCTTGGCCTTCTTGAAACCAGCGAAAGCCATCTTGGTACCGGGGATGTACTTCTTGGGGTTTTCTAAGTAGTCGAAGAGAGTTTGTTCACTCCAGATAACACCCTTGTTTTGGTTGGCAGCAGTGTAGGAGTAACCTTCAGCTTTACCAGAGGCACGACCGAAAATACCGTGCAAGTTGGGACCGACCTTGTGGGGACCACCCTAAATGTACAGATTAAATCACAAGTTGATTGATAAAGGTAAAAGATGACTTACAGCTTCAACGGTGTGGCATTGAGCGCAACGTGTCTTGAAGAGCTTAGCTCCGGCAGCGGCATCACCTGTAGATCAGAGAGCAGATTAGCAAATGTAAGGAGCAAAGCACATGATAAGGAAAGATTGGTGCAGTGTTAGTAGAGACAACATACCTGAAGTAGCAGACATTATGTATTAATCTATTTAAATATGAAATTAATTGATCTAATCTTATCAATCAGTAAGAGAAGTTATCTCAAATCATTGTGGATGTTCCCATATTTATATACTCAATTTCTTTCGAGATTATACGGATTGTGAATTAAAACCCATAATTTGTCCTATGCAATCGCCAATCATTGGAATTTTATGGAATTCTAATGAACACTAAGTTCACACCTATCCACTTATCCAATTTTCACTAAACATCACACCGCCATCTATTAAAACAAAAACCTATTACATACACGCCATATAATTTACCTACTATTGTAAATCAATTTCCATCAAATATTCACCTCATATACTTGACTACCTATCATAATTTTCCATTCCTCAATATCTCCCATCAGTTTTAATGCTTTAGAATAATCTCCATTCGATCTTTGTGGCTATGTAAACTACTTAAAATGAATTTATGATCTTAGATATTTGTCTAAATAAAGTAATTCAAATAATAAAAGAAATTTAATTGATTTACATCAAATTATTTATACATTTCAAGCTTTTTGAATATCGCGATGATTATTATTTGTTATTATAATTGGTTTACTTCAATAAATTGTATAATAAATATCTTAATATTTACATTATATAACATGATATTAGCAACTTGAAATTATTAAAGTGGAACTCGTCTAAGTCAATATTTCCCGCTAGTGAAAATTAATAGATTAAAGATGTAAGAAATATTAATTATATTCAAATTTATTAATTTTATACAATTTTCAATGAAATATTATTTAATTTATTATTAACACGATTACTATGAGAAAAACTAAGATTCAAACACTTAAACAGTTAAGAAATTTTCAGCAATTTAACTTTGAACTTTTAATATAATGAATAAAATATGTTTGGAACTGTAATAGTAATTGTATTTAATATTTTTAAAATTGGGATTAGCTATTATTAACAATATTAAAATGTTTTTCACTGTTACATAATCTAGGTGATATATTTTTTTCAAAATCTTGATTACTTGATAAATATATTTCACGACATATACAGGTTATATTGAATCAACTAGATTATTACTAATGACTAATTTGATTGAATTAGATTCATATTAAATTTGAAATTTTATTAAAGCAATAGTAATAAATTACTGTTATCATGATATGTGTAATTGATACTATTCATTTAACTCGGGTTTTGTATATATATTTATGTATATTTATATGTATTTATTGAAGCAACATGTTTATCTAGTTATTTTAATCTACAATATGAGCTATATATTAGGTTGATGAATATTTCAAGTATTAGCAATTTCATATCGGTTGATTGAAATAATTATTTTAAAATGTCTTCATCGTATTATATTAAACCAAAACAATTTCAATTATTTTTTATTCGATTCAATCATTGATTTTAACTTTATATGCCTGGTACAATTCAATTATATTTGATTCAAATTTCATTAAAACTTGAATGGTTTTGTAAATATTATAATACCTAGTATTATGTATTGAGTTAATGCCATTATTGTTTACCAACTCTTGATATTTATTTCCAATTTAATAATTTTAGTGCTACCTTTTATATAACATTTTATATTATAATTTTTTAATCAGTTTGACCATTGATATCATTGCCTCAAATTAATATAAACTTGATCAATTAATATTTGGTTTGACTCCCTTTGGCTATAAATTAAATATTGACAACCTAATACTGCCAGTTGCAAGCACTTGGATTATATTATAAGAAATATATTGTATTACATTTATATCTATTAATGTAAATTGAAAAAAAAAATCAAATTCTGTTTATAATTACTTCGTTTGATTTTTAATTATTCTAATATTTTTGAGCATTGATTTTATCATTATTAAATTTATTACATATATATATATATATATCTTATTATACTATAAACAATATTGACTATTATTAATATAAAAAATTATTTAA
This sequence comes from Conidiobolus incongruus B7586, assembly GCA_000697335.1. Lineage (NCBI taxonomy): Eukaryota > Fungi > Entomophthoromycota > Entomophthoromycetes > Entomophthorales > Conidiobolaceae > Conidiobolus > Conidiobolus incongruus. The sequence continues at coordinate 828 of JNEM01007636.1, read as the reverse complement.
AAAATACAATCAATGAATAATTAAAATATTTTATATACATTTATTTAACACTGATCTAGAATTTTGGTTTTTCTATATTAAACATTTATTAGTAAATTTTAAATATGAAATATATGGAAACGTAATAGTTTAAAAATTTTGCCCACTTTGTTTGATATTTCTTGAATAATCTATTTCATTTTTCATAATTCTTAGGGAGTTTGTAGGCTTTTATCATTTTTAACTTAATTTTAATGATTTTGATTTTTACAAATGTTGTTATTTTGATATACAGCATTGATTTGGCTTATTTCTAAATTTTCAATTAAATTTTATTTTATTGATCATTAAAAATATATAATATTGAAAAAATTGTGCACATATGTGATACTTTAAAATATCAAGTTTAATTATAGAATACCAATATATAACTTATTATACTTTGATTTTGACTTTTATTAATTGATTTATAAATTGAACTATATTAAATAGAATATATAATTTATATATAATATATTATAATGACTTGATCCTTGATTATATAAGCCAAAATAATAACTGTTTATATTAAATTGTCAATTTAATAACATCTGATTATCTTGTTATTTAAATGCAATAAAATAGAATTTTATATGACATCACTTAAATTAATATATTTTGATTAATAAAAATATAAAAATTTTTTTATAAATACTTTATTTAATAATATAGAAATATAGATCTAAATAAAAATTTTAAATATCAAAAATATAATAGAATTAATAATACTTGATTTAGTCAAATATATTTAATTCAATATTAGTATAAATGAATATTATTATTATTTTAGAATTAAAAAAATAAGAAATT
>JNEM01007616.1:0-13275 GCA_000697335.1 Conidiobolus incongruus B7586 | reverse complement strand
TTATATTATTCAATAATAAATAAATATATTTAATTTTAATCATTTAATTTAAGTTTATTTTATTAGGTATTAATTAAGTTATATAAAAAGATATAAAGGATTTTTATTTTAGGAATCATTTTTACAAGTAAATTTCTATTAAGTAATAATCTTAATTCAATATATATTTTGATTTAATTAAATTTATAATATTTTAATATTAGAAAATTGAAAATTAATGAAATTAAAAAGTTAAAAACTTTATTTGACTATAATTATTCCATTATTTTAATGATTATCAATATATATTCATGATAATCTCAATTATACTTAGTATAATTAAATAAAAAACTATTCCCTATACTTATGTCAATTATAATTTCAGTTTTTATTAAATTTAAAACTATTCTATATAAACACAATTTATTTAATAAAAAAGCAATTTAGTTAATATATTTGTTTATAAGCCCATATATCCAAAAATTACCCAAACTGATAAAACTGTATATATTGAAAAATTTTTGATTTTAAATCAATGAATATTATTAGATTGACTGCATTATAAAGTGAAATATGTGTATATTAAATTTAATTTCAAGAATTATTAACATATTAATTTTAACTTAGCTCTAATTTAATTTGGTCACAAATATAATGAATTGTAGTATTCATGATTTCTTTGAAGATATTATATTTTTATTGAAAAATTTTAGCCCTCTAAACTCATTTTATACTAATGTTGATATTTTATTGAAATAATCTCATTACTATTTTAGTACTTTTAAATAGTACCTCATTTTATCGTATATTTCTTTTATTTAACACAATATTTTTATAGTTAATTTATATATAGAAATTAGTGATAATTAAATAATTCATCCATTGTTAATTTTTGAATAAATTAAAAATTTATATATTGCTAACTAAAGTACGAATAAAATGTACATAGAAATTATAAATATTCTTGTAAATGATAAATAGTACGGTAAGCAATTACTATGTATATAATATACTCTTCACAATATATTAGCTTTAATTCTAATAAGTAGAAATAGTTAATTAGTTATAAATCTAAATATAAAATAATTATTTTTGTTATAATTTTAAGATAAATAATGGTGCTTTAACATATTATATGAAAACAAAAAAAATTAAAGTATCCAATATAATAATTAAGTACAAAGTTTTTTTTGAATCTTGAAAATATATTAATAAATTTATTTTAAAGAACAATATTAATGATGATATTATATATAACAAAAAATATATTAGTTTATAAAAATATTTAGAAATATATTGTATTATATTTTACCAAATATGCTTCAATTAATTACTATTTGTTAATCCTAATCACAAAATATATATTTTTTAAATTGTTCAATGTTTTTATAAAACCAATTATTATAAAATATTTAACATCATTTTTTAAAATGATTAGTTAAACTATTATATATATATATATATATATTAAATTTTTAATTAATAAATGAGTGGGTTTAGTTTATGAAGTTAATCATTGTTAATCATTTCTAATTTAAAAGGTAAATCCCATTAAATTCAAATTAATAAAGAATATAAATTAAGTTTCAAACTTTGTTTTCTGTTTTATTCATTTATTATATAAAATTTAATCAAATGCTGGGAAAATATTCCAAGAAATTAGCATCTTTTGATGCATTTCCAAAGGTTGAAGAAGGATATACTCGAGGCACCGAATCTGGTGGTATGGTCACCACTCTAGTCGCTTGTATTGTGACTTTTTTATTTTTTAGCGAGTTCTCTCACTATTTAAGAGTTACCGAAGAATATGAATTCTTGGTTGACCCAACTATTCAAAAAAATATGCTTTTAAATTTTGACCTGACCGTTAACACAGCTTGTAATTGTAAGTAATTACTATTTTTATATTAATATAATTTGTATTTATTATTCATTTATTATAGTACTCAACGTTGATGTTCATGACGCTTCGCACTCTTCGTTGCATCTAACAGATAAAATTAAGAAAGCTTCAGTAAGTTTTGTTTATAAAGTATATTACTTAACTATTAATAAAAGTTTAGGTTATTTTTGAAACTAGGAAAGCAAAAAGTCTACAGTAAAGTTTATTTGATATTAGTATAAGCGATCAATTTGATTTATTTTAATTTTAGAGATAATATGGATAAAGCTTATCGAAATGCAGCTGGAAGAGTTGTAGGACTTGCAGGAAATAAGAAGGGAGTTGACTTTAATCGTTTAAAACATAAATCTACTAATGGAGGTGAAGCTTGCCGTATTTTTGGTACTTTCGAAGTTAAGAAATTACAAGGCAATTTCCACATCACTCCTTTAGGTCATGGTCACGGTGGACAACATGTTGATCACGATAGAATGAATTTTACACACCGTATCGATACCTTCTCTTTTGGAAGACATTTTCCAAAATTAATCAATCCTCTTGATAATTCACTTGCAATTGTCAATGACCATATGGCACAATACACATACTTTATCTCTATTGTTCCTACTACTTATGTCAATCGATATTCACAAAGTGTAGATAGCAATCAATATTCTGTGACTGATTTTATTTCTGAAGCTCAGCCCATGGATGGAAGATTCCCTGGTCTTTTTTTCAAATACGACATTGAACCTCTTATGGTTAAAATTACTGAAAAGAAGCAATCTGCCGTGACCTTTGTCGTCAGACTTTGTGGTATTATTGGCGGTATATATATAAGCTCTGGATTGTTACATCGCATTGCCTTGAATATAATTTCATTTAGCCAATCAAAAAAAGTTGCAAAGAGTTTTCCAGCTGTTTATAGCTCTGAAAAAAGAATTTAATAATTTTTGAATATCTTAATTCAAAGAGTATTTTCATCCAAAATTTGAATAAATATATATACTAATTTTTATTAATTTTAAATCAACTTGATAAATATTCCATAACTATTTGAATAAAAATTTAATCATCGTACAAATACTATAGTTACCACTATTATAAGCGATCGTGTTAAACCTGAAGAAAATTTTTATCATCAATTAATTTTGATGTATAATATATCATTTTCACCAGAAGGACAATGTAAGGTGAATATAAAAATTAATCAGAGTCAGTACCCTCATCGCTATCATATTGTACAAGTCCAATAGACTGTGTTTGTGAAGATGATGTCTTGTTTCTTGATTCACCGCTTGACTTTGATACAGATTCACTGGATTCAGTTGATTGCAAAGGTTTGGCTTTTTTTACAATACCCAAGTGAGAGCTTTGATCGGAAGTCCTCTTATTAGATTGAATATTCCAATCAATCTCTTTCTTTTCTGTATTCTTAGATAAAGTAGGCTCTGTTAATTGATTTCGTTGTATTAAAGTTCTAATAAAGGGACATGTTAATAATATAATTAAATAAATTGAATTTTGATATACTCTTTGAAAGCTTTCAATTGCTCTTGTTCTTCTAATTCAATTTTTTTCTCCTTTTGATATGACTTTTCTTTTAAAGAATATAAGAATGCTGCTTCATCGTCATCTATCGTATGGATCAAATTGCCTAAAAGCATTAGTTAGATTCTTTAAAAATGATAAACTTAATAATAATATTAATACTTAATTTAGATGCTTCACGCTGAGCTTCCTCTTTTTTCAATCTTTGTTCTTGAAGTCTTTCATACAATGTTCTTGGATCATAATCTTTCTCTTTTAACTCAGGTAAATCTTAAGTTTTAATATTAATTTGACTATGTATTTTCAATATTATTTAAAAAAACCTTTATTCTCTTGTCTTGCCTTTTCCCACTCCTCTTGTCTTTTCTTTCTATTTTCTTCTATAGTTTTTTCAGAAATAAAATTATTTTTTATATTATTATCCATTATTAATATTTTTGTACAATCAAACCTTGAGAAATAAACTCACTATAACTTATCTTAATTTTTATTAAATATAATTTATGGGATTATTCGAAATTTTTTATTGTCTAATGTCATAAATCAAAATTTTTCAAATCATCAGTGTAAAATATTGAACTTTATTAAATTTCGTTAATATTTTTTTAATTATAACTAATTTTAGTTAAGAAACTGATCATTATCTATTTATAAAACTTCTACTTGGTTATCATTACTTGACACACTTTATTCTCAAATGTAAACATTTATCCAATTAAATTTCAACTAAATGGATTGTTTGAAAATGAATATCACTATTAATACAATATATTATATCATAAACAAGATAATAATAATATTTAATTTTCTTCTCAGCATTTATTTAAATACATTTTGCAATGTATTTACACTTTTCAAATAATATTAATTATCAAAGAATCTTGATCAAAATACATATTATTCAGATTCTAAGCAAAAATAAAAATACAGCCAAGGTATCATTGATATACTTTTTAAACCGATAATCTATTAACATATTAAATATAAAGAAATATACATTTAATATAAATGATGTAACTTGAAAGAAATAATCATATTTTTATAAATAGAATTTTAAAAAAAACTCGGAATCAAATTCAAAACAAATTTTATAATTAGAAATTTTTATTAATAATCAATATTTATTTTCAAATTATAAAAATTAAATATAGATAAAATCATTGAAAAATTTAAGTACACTAAGATTAAAATAAAATTAAAAACTAATTAATTATACAAATGGAAACATTTATAGTAAGTTTTTATAACAAGAATATTATCCAAAGTCTTAATCTAAGTCTATTCAACAATTCCTTTATTCATTAATATTATTCTCATAGTGAACTGATCAGCTGAAATCGAATATAATTTGAATCTAAATAGTCATGGGTTTGTCATTTGATGACTTAAATCATGTCATATGAATCTCGGAATTATAATAATTGGTACATTGTTGGTTTTTAATGGATATTTGCAGATTAATTTATAACATGCAATCTAAAAGAAATCAGATGGTATATTATTAAAGAATTATAAAATATCACAGCATTATTTTGCCAATATCAGAATAATATCTATATAAAGGATGTAATAATACTAGTAATATTGAGATAATTTTACCTGATTAAATATATTGTCTAGCTTTAATATAATTTATGAATAATTTAGAAATACTATAAAATAAAAATTTATTACCAAAATTAATTTCAATTTGATCCAATATCATTCAAATTTTATTATTATATTTTAAGAATATAATTTAAATTTAAACTATCGATTATATTTTTATAATCAGATAGATTAATGATAATAATAATCACTATTATAAATTTGCAAATTTATCTGTTTGGTACTTAAATCAAATGACAATTCCAAGGAGCTATTTTTATATATCTTAAAGTTATTACACAATTAAGTTGATGATATTTATCCTTTATTTCAAAAGCATATAAATAATTTAAAAATAAGGTGATTACACAATTCCATTATCTATATTTTAGCCTTATCAATAGAATTAAGTAACTGCTTGTAATATATATTATTAATCCTTCCTCAGCCGAAATAATCAGCATATTCATTTTGATATTTCGATATTTCGATGTGTAAACTATGAAAATGATGTATTGTCGTGCTACAGCATCATAGAGAACTTTGCCTAATACAGTATTTCTTTTTCTTCTATCTTCTCGGATCAATTTTATTGAAAATATTTTTAAACAAACGATTGGAAACCGACACTTTGGATTCTGAATATAACACCATATTTATCTGTCTTAAATTTATTACATATATATCAAATCAAGTAAAATCAATTGTTTCTTTAAATAATTTAATCGGTATATTTAAACAATTATAAAATATAACAATTATAAAGATCAAATATAATTATTAATGCCAAAATGAAATTATTAGTTGTTTTGAATTGCTATTATTATACCAAATAAAAATAAAATTGGAATAATAACATAAATTTGTACTATGTAACTAATATAATTTACTATATTAGATATTTCGGAAAATTATATTATATTAATCCGAAATAATACATCCTCATAATTATTCTAATTTATATTTAAGTGTTTAATATAAAAATAGTGAACATTGTGTAAATATATAATCAATTTTTCAAATGTTCATTACTTCCCAAAATCATATACTAATATATATATATATATATTGGATAGTGTTTATTCACAAATATATAATTTAACTTTTACAATCAAATAAACGATTGACAAATGAAATATATATATATATAGTTGTCATGTTAAATGAGGAAATATATAATCAAGAATATCTATTGAATGTAATACAATTTTAATAACTTAAAAATATTATGGCAAAATTGATTTATATTACAATTCTGTGTTATATCAATAGTGAAAAATATAAAATTTTAGTACTTAAATGATAAAAAGAATTAACTAAATTTCGATTTTTCCATAACTGGTGTACAGTTAATAGAACAGGATTCTGTTTAAGTTGTCCAAATAGTTAATCAGTTTATTGACTAAATACAATGATTCTCATCCAGAATCAGGAATTCGTTTGGACATATTCAATTTAGCTCAGTATAAAAGGAAAATGGGTCTAACTAATGTTAGATAATACTCCGAATTGAATCCTGGTCAATATAAGCTGATAATATTTTATCATCATATATTAAAAGGAGTAATCTTATAATTCATATATAAATAGCCCATTGAATCAGTTTGTAAACTGCAAAATGAATTCCATCATGTCAAATTCAAACCATCCATATCAAAGTCGATTTAACAAAATAACGCAACCTATAACTTTACCTAGTCTTAAAGAGCTAGGCTTAGATATATTTATACCTGATTACACGTCTAATACTTCATACACTGAGAAATCATGTAGCTCATCGCCGAGTTATTCAACAATGACAATAGAAACAACATCATCTGTAAAATCCCCCTCTAAATTTTCGTTCATCTCAATCTTTGATAAGCCTCAAGATCCCAAGCCCAGAAGAAGATATCACCAACTGGAAAGACCATATAACTGTATCTATCAAAACTGCAATAAAAAATATAGCACTCTGAACCATTTGAACGCTCATATACGGACTCAAAATCATGGAAGACCTAGATTCAAAGAAGAGTTCCCCAAAAAACCAAGTACTGTAAAATCAAAAACCCTATAGCTGCACTTGTATTAATAAACCATACTAACTATTTATCTAGATATACTTCTATTTTGCCATATTATTTTTAATCATATATATTCTAATTACGAAATTCAGACATGATCCAATATATAATTAGAAATTATAATTTACACAATTTTATTATTAGAAATCCAACCGATTTAAAACTAAATTTTCATATTGATAAGTTAGCCCATTTCGGACAAGTTTTAAATATCAACAGAATATCACACATTTTTATCATCATGTCTATTTGTACAAGAAGATATCCAATTTATCAATCATCACATATCATGACTTATTTTATAAGGTAAAATTTATACCTGATTATCGGATTTGTATTACGAGTAAAATTATCTTATCCATCTCTAACAATATTTTTTAATATATTTATACTATTAATAAAATTATTATATTGAAAGTTATATTTAATAGTAAAATATATATATATATCATTATTGAAAATATAATATACTTTAATGGTATAATTTAGTTTTATATTTATTTTATTAATATTGGATAATAAAGTGTAAAGCTAAACTTAAAATTATATTAAAGTTAATAGCATTCTATCATAATATCATTAAATATATATCTATATGAATTCATTATTAACTTTAATATTAAAACTCAATAGATTTATTAAATGCTAAATATTTTTGAATTTATATGTCATAAAATAAAGTAAGATGAAAATCAATATAATATCAATATTATTTATCATAATATACCAAATATTCATATTTAATAAAATCGCTGAATTTCCTTATTTGGAAATCAGATAACTTGAAATAACTAAAAGTAACTTCTATTCGATTGAACAAGTAATTCAAAATTAATAATAAATAATTGTATTTCTGGCAAATAATTTAAATATTATCTTTAATGGAAATTTTTAATTAATAAAATATAATATACACCTCTCAATTCAAATTAATATTTGTAGATTAATAAAAATAAATATTAATATTTACATCATTATAATTGCTATTATCATATTATAAATTAAATAATTTTAATATTTTATATTATTTCAACAACTATCATAATTACTACAGATCAAAACTTATTTAGTTTGTTAAAAACATTAAAGATAAGGAATTATAGTCAGAATTTAATATACCATATAATTAGAAAAATTAATAATTTAGGAAAATGAGAATTTTATATTACTATAATAATTTTGATTATGTTAGATTAACGGGTAATTGTTTTAAGATTTCTTTCATTTTATTAGTGTTATAACTTATTACTTGTATTAGAAAATTGGGTCAATTATAAACTTAGCATTGTAATAAATAAAATAACAAGTCTTTAATTTAACTATCTAAGTATCCATTCCGATAACAGACCTTACTCGGAAGTATTTATCTAACATGAATAATAATAATAATAATCTATCCAAAATGACTATTCAACTAGTAATTTATTATACTTATATTAATTTATTAAGTTTAAATAGCCTAATAAATGATCTGTGTTTTTATAACACTATTACATGATCTATCAGTTAATATAGATATCAAGTTGTAATTATTATTAATTAATCAACTGATTTTTTTGAACAAATTTTTCTTCAAATAATGAACAATATTATTAGAATTCACCATTTAAAATAATAATCTGTGAAAAATATTGAATTTTTATAATATTTTAAACATATTAAACCCATTTGATAATATCTTTTTCTAATTTCTATCTATTTGACGAAATATAACCACTACATTTGATATTATTAAAGTAAAATAGAAAATACTCATATTCTTAATCTAATTATTTCATCCAATCCAGTTTAAATAAATTACTTATACTATATTCTTCAAAGTTATAAAAACTATATGATTTTTTTTTAATTATTTGGAGTTGAATTTTAAAAAACATGTATATTAAATGATTATCATTATACTTTGATTATAATAATTGAATTTCATATATTTTCATTTCAAATTTGTGCATAATATTTCAAACTAGTTTAAATTATTAATAAATTCTTTAAACATTGTATAGTTTAATAGTTATGCATTTTAGAGAATTTTTATCAAATAGATTGATTGATACCTGAGGATTTATATGTTAATTAAAAAATCTATTAGAAACGATAATATTCAAATAGCAAATGAGACATAATTTCTTAAAAATATATATAACATCATAGTATAAAATATTAATTTTCATTTTATCACCAAGTCTGAATTTATACACATTATGTACTTTATATATTTTAATATAAAAAGAATCTTATATTACTCACCTTTGATATTGGCTAAGTATATGATATGTTAAAAAATTTTAGAGTTTAATCATGAACCTTATTGTATAATAAATTATCGAAATATGAAACATTTAATGGAAAGATAATTAAACAGAATATTCCTAAGAAAAACAATTTTTTATATTAATAAAAAAATACTAATATGGATATATTGATCATTAATTAAAAATAATATATTGAGCAACTAGAGATCTAATATGAAATTTAAATACTACATTAATTATACAAAATATATCTATTAGTAAAATATTACAAATAAAATTAGGTGATAAATAAACAATAAAATTATTTACAAGTTTAGGGGTATCCCACAATTGATTATATAATAAATAATAGTTTTAAGGAAGTTCCTTAAAATATTCGGATAATTTATAATTCCTAACTTTAAATTGATAATATATAATTGAATATAATATCTAATTAATACATTGAGTTATATACGTATATATTTTCAACTCCTTTTTTAGAATAATATTACCATGAGAAGTTTGATTTGTACAGGTAGCACCCTTTCAAGAGTGATTTTCCCTTATTTGAAATCTGCCAGAATTTGGAGCAATGTAAGATTTTACTCTCAACCCTTAATGAAAGATCCGGAAACTCAAGCTTCAGAATCTTTACCAACTGTTCTTTCTGATCTACCTTTGTCTCGTCACACTCTTCAAGCTTTAGAGAGTAAGGGATTCGACAAGTTATTTCCTATTCAAAGTCATTGCTTTGAGCCCATTGTGGAAGGAAAAGATCTCTTAGGTCGTGCAAGTAAGTTTTTATATTATATAATTAAATAGTTTAAATATTTACAGTGTGCTAGGAACTGGTACGGGAAAGACTTTGGCATTTGCTCTACCATTGGTTGAAAAATTGATTAAAAGTAAAACTAGCTACAGCAGATATCCTAAAGCTTTGATTTTGGCACCCACTCGAGAGCTTGCTATTCAAGTTGAAAAAGAAGTTACCATGGTTGCTAACCGTCAATTGACAAGCCTGTGCGTTTATGGGGGAAGTTCTTATAATCCTCAGATTAACGCTTTGCGCAGAGGCGTTGATATTGTGGTAGGCACCCCTGGCCGTGTTCAAGATTTATTTGATAAAGGAGAGCTTGAATTTAGAGATATTGAAACCTTGATTTTGGATGAGGCTGATCATATGCTTGATATTGGATTCGCTAAGGATTTGGAAAAATTGATTCATGCCATTAAGGAAGCTAAGCGCGGTTCTACATCTGCTTCCAACAGACATCCTTTCCAATTTTTGCTATTTTCTGCCACTGTCCCCGAATGGGTCCATAAAACTGTTAGGGAATACTTAAAACCAGACTATGTCAAGGTTGACTTGATTGGTAACGAAACCTTGAAAGCCTCTGCCTCAGTTACCCAGCTCTCCATTGCCTGTCCTCCAAAGTATAGCGCTGATGTCATTAGTAATCTTCTTTCCACCAAACTTTCTAAAAACGGAAGAGCCATCGTTTTTGCTGAAAGAAAATCAGACTGTGACACTTTATGTACTGCTATCCAAAATAATTCACAAGTTGTATGCTCCGTTCTACATGGCGATGTCAGTCAACAAGCAAGAGAACAAAGTTTGCTTAGATTCCGCTCCGGTAGGATCCAATGTTTAATTGCTACCGATGTCGCCGCCCGTGGCTTAGATATTCCCAACGTTGAGCTTGTCATCCAAGCCGAATTGCCTAAGAATCCAGAGACCTTCATTCATCGCTCTGGTAGAACAGGCAGAGCCAACAACTTGGGAACTTGTATCACTTTGTTCAATCCCCAATCCGATGACATGGACTCCATCAGGAAAATTGAACGCGTTGCTGGATTCAAATTCCAAAGAGTTGCTGTTCCTTCAATAGGATCTTCAATTCAGCAGGCCATTCCAGATTTTTTAAATGAATTAGCCAAGGTCCCTCGCTTTAATTTATCTAAGCTAGAATCTGCTGTTGCTGCTGAATTGGAAAAACTCAACTCCCCTTTGCTTAGCACCACCCCCAAAGCTGTGACAGCAGCTCTACTCCATCAAATGGGACAAATGACATCGCTTAAGTTGCCTTCCCTTTCCCTTGTGGATGGCAAACCTTATATGAAGACCTTTATTGGCAAATTTGGTCACTCCAAGGAGCTTGCTACTTACATTTACCAAGGACTTGGATTTGACCACAGAATGCTCGAATTGAAAAACATGATTCCAGTCAAAGGCCAAGACCAAATTGTATTCGATGTCAACGAGCGTGAAGCAGCCACTCTTATTGAAAAGAGCCAACAGCAAGAAGCATTGATTGAGGAATGCGTCTCTTTGCCTCCTCTTACTGAAATTAGTAGAGACAAGAAAAAGCTCATCAAAAGAGGCTCTAAAAATGTAATCAATGGCACTGAGCATTTGCTTAGTGGATACTCCAATGCCAGACAAAGGAACAGAAATAACCGGGATGATAGATATAATAGATCAAGAAACTAGCACAGCAGTTGCTAATTAATTGTATATTCTAATAGAATTTATAGTCATCAATATTTATTTAATTATTTATTTAATATTATTTAATAAATTTTATTCCTTCAAATACATTGAATACTTCAATTAATCATTAAATTCTTTTTATACTCCAAATTCAACAAAATACTAGTTTTGAAATATATATAATCGGCAATCAGTTCAATATATGTAATTATAAGGTTAATCTTATTAAAACTTTCAATTTTTTAAAACATATTGGATGATTATTTCATAATATTACTCTGCATTTTTAATAATGGGAATTTTTTGCGATTAAAAATAAATAAACATTTGAATATATGATATATAAAAATAAATATATAAAATAAATTTAATAGTTTCTTTTATTATTAATAACTTTTTGCCATACTTTTGGCAAACTTCTAACACCTAAAAAACAGTTCTTTTTATTAAGGACTGAAATTTGATGTTTCACAAACCAATTAAATTTTCCTGCAGAAATTTTCTTTCCTGCAAGCTGGTTTTTTAATTGCCTAAAGCAATTATAATCACATAGGTTATAATCAGGGGAATATACTGGATGTGGTAGTTTTTTCCAGTTATTTTTAATTAGAAAGTTTTTTACAGCTTTAGATTTATGTATTTTACAATTATCATGCAAAATAATAGGTCTTCTTAAATTATATTGAGAACACTAATTAGAAATACTTTTATTTAAAAAAGTAATATATAGTTTACTATTAATTGATTTTCCTTTAGGAACTAAATAAGAATAGCATATACCATTATAATCTATTACAATAATTAATATTTGCTTATTAACAAAGTGTTTATTTAAAGGGATTTGTAGAGGGGGTTGATTTGGCTTAATCTAGCATCTTGATTTGTGTTTTAGTAAAAGATTATACATAGGGATCTAAGATTCATCAATTATAATTATTCACTGTAAAAGTCTAGGCTTCTGGTAATATTTTAATAGGTTTTGTTTAACAATAGCTACTCTAGCTTTTTTTAAGCTTTAGTTAAATTATAAGGTACCTATTTTACATTTTTATTTATTAATTTTAGTTTAAACTTTAAAATATATAAAATACTTGTAAAACTAATATTAAAGTGCTTAGATAATTCTCTAGCTGAAATAAAAAGGTACTTTTCAATATATTTTTTCACTCTATTTACAATTAAAAGAGTAACAGTTAAAGTTGGTTTTCTAGATTTTAGCAGGTTTTGAATAGTTTCTCTCCTAGCTTTAAAGTAATTTACCCAGCAATAAATTGTTAATTTAGATAATGCTTCATTATTAAAAGCTGCTTGTAAATTTTAAATAATTTTAGAGGGTTTATGGTTAAGTTTTACTGATACTAAAATAAAAAACTTTTGATGATCACTATTTAGTTTAAGCATAATTAAATTAAACAACCAATTTTAAAAAGTTAATTTTTTAATCAAAAAAACTAATATATATATATATATATATATATATATATA
>JNEM01007604.1:0-25175 GCA_000697335.1 Conidiobolus incongruus B7586 | reverse complement strand
ATAAAGTATTAATATATTAAATCAATTGGTATTATAATAATAATTACAAATATTAATTTAGGAAAAAATATACTAATTATTATAAAATCCAATTATTAATAATTCCCAAACCTATTTTGGGATTATATTGAAAAATCATTATTATTTATAAATATGTTTTTATTTTATTTTTAATTTTATAATATTTAAGCTAATTAATTTTTAATTTGGGTAAAAACTAAAAAGATTAGAATTTTAAAATAATAATATTTCTTATATAATTTTAATTAATTAAAAAATTAGAGACAAGAAAAAAAATATAAAATATTAAAATTTAATTTCAAATATAAATAAATTAATTATTATATTATAAAATAATTATATATTAGGAAAATTATTAATTTTTTTTATTATATTGATGTTTTAATTAATTTTGGATTAAAAACAAAATAATTATTATTGAATTTATAGTTTCAAAATAGAATATTAGAAAATAGGATAATTTAGATTGTCAGTTAATTTTTTGTATTAATATTAATTTGATTATAATGGTATTATTATTATTTTTAATTATTATATTTGAATTTCAACAAATAGATTAAAATTAATTTGTGGATAAGAATACAAGTAATTTCTAGATTTATTAAACAAATAATATGACAAATGAAAATCAACTAAATTTGTAATAAAGTCGGATGATTATAAGCCTCTTTGATAAACTTGTGATATTATATCCTAAAAATACAATTTTGGATAAAAATTATAAGACAGAAATATAATTTTATATTGAATTATACTATTGTCTCTAATATACCCAAATATACCTGAACTCAACAATTATTATCAAATTTGTAGGTATATTATGACTAAATTTAAATCAAAATTATGCTTTTTATTTAGTATATTAAATCAATAATAAAATTATTTCTCATATAAATTAAATATTGTGGAACTTTATATTATTTAAATTTGGTATTGAATTTGTAGTATTTAAACTAAAAATAAACATTTCCGAGATAAAGGTGATTGTAGGTTACAAAATCTATTCAACAGGTAATTTAACAGTTATTCTCGGATATTTTACCTGACTTATTTTCAATCAGTTTATTAATATATATTAATTAATTAAATTAAGAGTTAAAAAAATGATTTAAAAATTTACTTTTTTATTAATGAATCTGATAAATACAAAATAATATTCGAGTATGAAAATCAATTAAAATATCTAGTTCCAACATTTCTTTAATGGTTTTAGGCTATATTTAATAAAAATTATTATAACATTATTTTAGGATATTTTTTATCTTATAAAAGTGGAAATTTTATTTAAAAAAGCTATCATTTGGTTAATTTAAATAAATCAAATTTTTTATACAATTTAGATGAAAGACTTGATTAAATCAATTAAAATAATTAATTTATTATGGTATTTAGAATGGTTAGTTCGTTTAATAATTTAAATGTGTTTACTTTATAAAGAGATATATTATTAATAAATTATTAATATGATAGATTTGTATCAATTATCTCAAATTTCAATTCAAAATTACTATAATATTGATGAATATTCTATTATTAAAATTTGACAATCATTCTCACTAAATTCTATTGACTGATCTTGTATAATCAAATTTTTCTGTATTAAATATTATAAAAATTAATTTTAATGAACAAGATAGCATACTCATAATTAATCAAGAGTTAGGATAAGTTCATAATGTTATAATCAATTTAATACTGACTCCGTAAATAACTCAAAGAATATATATATATATCACAAATTATAGATACATAATATAAGAAGTTTGAAACAATTAGTATTTAAACTTATCAGATATTTTAAAATTAATCGAGGAGTAAATTTTTTATATTAATTGATTATAATCAAATAGAAGAAATATATTTACTAAAGGGATTTATCAAATTATCACTCCTTAAATATTGATATGGAATAAACTAATTAGTTAACCATTTTCATTAATAGCAATGGTTTTAATCGTATTTTTTATTATTGATCATCGGTTTAGATCAATTTTTTAAACTGTTATATTATTTAATATTGAAAATATTTGATATAAATTTAATAATATTTTATTATATACATTTTTTTAAATATTTAATTTGAAGATTTTCAAATGAAGAATAATTAACCAAATTTTATATATTTATTAATTGTCTTAATATTTAAGTTTTTTAAGGAAAATATGAATAAAGCCATTCAATATTATTCATTAATAAATCATATTTTATGAGACATTATTAATCAATATTATTTTTGAATTCATATAATTTAGAATATTATAAATAATATAATATTTATTTATAGAGCTTATAGGAATATAGTTATTATTTAAATAAATATATTTTTCTTTTAATAATTTATGTATTTTATTAAAACTTTTGAAAAAATGATTAAATATTTGATTTTTATCAAATTAATATAATTCACATTTTAATTAACTTCTCAAAATTAAGTTTAAATATATAATTCAATTTTTTAATAATACTTATCCATAATAGTTTATTATTAATTATAATATGAATTTATAAGATAATATCATTAACAAAGCTAATAAATTGGATATTATACTGATTCTGTTATATTAATAATTACAAATTATGAATTATATGTCAATTAAATTTGATAATCCAAAATATAGGTTAAATATTTTTATTATCCAAAATTTGCAAAATAAAATGTTTTTTCTCAAATTCATTTTTGCTAAACAAAATATGATATTATAACTAAAAGCTTCAAAAATTGTTTGAGTTTAGATATAGGAGCCATATTTTGGAATCATTGAGGTAGTATATTAATCAACTTTGTTAAGTGAAGGAACATACTTATGAATTTTATATAGAAATTGAAGTTATTAATGATATTTTTTGTCACATATTTAAATTTGATATTTAAAAAAATTTTGCTACAGAGAAAATTTGACGTTATAAACGCGGAAAATAACCGATGATTTAAAGATATTTATAATCATATTCTTGATTTGACATTGATCCTTTTTGAAATCTCAAGTATTTATCAATTCTCTTATTACAATTAATATCATATAACAGTATGAAATTTTATAATTTATTGTTTTAATGATGTATTCGTGTTAAACTGACATCAACTTTAAACATTCTTAAATTGAATTTTATTTAGACATTGAAAATTCTCCAATACAAAACTCAATATTAAGGTTTTATTCTAATGATAAATACGTTATTATATTCAATTGATTATATAAATAATGTATATTGGCTACTATATTTTATATTTTAAAATTTTATCTATTTGATAAATGTTCTCAGTTTGAATACATAATCACAAAATTGCATTTTACAAGTCTCTATTTTGATTAAAATTATGCTAAATAATGTAATAATAAATAATAATTATATTAAATAACACAATTTAAAAGAAAAATAATAATATAAAATAATAGAATTATATAAAAAATTTTGTTTATATTATATTAACTTGCATACCTGTATATAAAATAGTTTTATATATTAAAATTTATTTTTAATGGCAATTATTATTACATAAAATTTAATATTATGAAATATCTAATGTATTAAATTTTGTTTAATTGGCTAAATATTAATTAAAAAAATTTAAAAAATAGATGCATAAATCAAAATATTAACGCATCATTCTATTTAGATTATGATGCTATATTATTGATGATTAATATATTAATAATTTATTCTATATTATTTCCAAGCTAATTATATTGAAAAAATGTAAGTTAAGAAATCGAACGGTAATAATTATAATAATATCCTCAAATTATGAAAAATAATCATTAATTATGTTATATTCAATTTTATTTAAAAAAAATGCGGAATTATCAAAAAAAAATTTTGTGATAATTATTGAGAATATTATATTAAAGTTATCAAGTTGAATCTATTTCTATATATATTCAATTTACTAAATATTTTTGTCAATTCAAATTAAGTGAAAATTAATAAGAACGAGTTTATACATTATTTATTTAGTTAATCATATAATTTGTGATAATGATAAATTTAATACAGTTGAAAATCTTAGATAAGGATCTTTAGATGTTTTATGAATTGTTTTGAACTAAGTCAACAGTTATTTCAACATATTTTAAACAAATTACATTTCGTTATTAGTTAATTTAACAATTGATAAAAGATTATACTCAATCTAATGTAATACATTTTATTAGAATATGCAAAATCTATTTAAATATTAAATGAGGCATTAGCTTAAAGTTATAGCTATTGAGTTACGGATTTAAGGATTTTGCTCATAAGATTTGGCTAAGTCATTCAAATTTTGATTGAAAAAAGTAACCATTTAATTTAAGTGACATAGATAGGAGGATAAATCAATTAAGTATTCTAATTTTCAAATAAAAATTATTTTTATGAATTATTTCCTAATTAATTTGTCTAATTTATCTAAATTTATTTTTCAATATTTAGTATCGAAATTCTGAAGATATATGTATCTGACAAATTTGTCAACCTGGCAACCGGTTGAATCACTCCGGACTAGCAAGAACTACTCGTAAAAACCAGCTGACGATATGGATTGCGAACCATTTCATCCATGGAACCCACAGTTTGAGCCCCATGAAGATGGATGCGTCTTTGAGCTCATAGGTTGTCACCAGTTTTAAAAAAGTCAGTTGGTCACTACCAAAGTTCGGTTCCCTATTTGCGGTTCAATCCTAAAAATTAAATAATATAATTCAAGGTAATTTATCAATTTTATTTACCCAACTTGGTCGAAATAGATCCAGGACAACTTTTCACCATTGATCTCCGAGTGGTGATCTATTCCCCAAACTTGTGCAGTATTCTCAATGATTAGCTAGCCATGTATGTACCTCAGCTCGTCCGGTTTGCCTTGAACGTGCTTTCTGCACGCGGGATCAATGAGTTGACTACCATTCTCCTCTCCAGCGTTGCCGAGAACATAACAGAAACTTTTAATTGATTATAAATCTGTTCCAATTAATTAATAAATATTTTTAATGTGGAAATCAATATTTTATCCAGCTAAAAAGAATTAATTCATAATAAAGAATTATTATGCTTGTATTACTAATCCAAATAATTTACTCAATATACCTAATAATTGTTAATAGTTAAGTTTGATTTAAATTTTGATTAATTAAATAATTTTTTTATTAACACTTAATAATAAAATAGAATAATTTAAGTTCAAGGTAAATTACCTTTTAAACTTTTTTAATTTTCATAATTTTAAAAATATTTATTCTAGATGGTTAAATTGATAAGATACCCTTTTTTTCCTACTTATTTTTTCAATAATCTTGTAGTACACTAAGTGATTTTAGATTGATTTCTTGAATTGGGTTGAATTCTCGAATGTAGTGAGGTTAAATTTGTATGAAAGTCAAACAATTTTTTTTGGATTTTTAATATCATTTCCTTATTTAATTGATTTAATAATATATTTTTAAAATACTAATCATTTTACAAGTTATAAACGGCAATGGCAATTCCGACGTATGCATTGAAACAAATTTGTTTGATTGTTAAATATTATTGATTCGAACATATTAAATGTTCAAATTAGTATATTTATTTTGCAAGAAATTAATATTAGGAGCAAAATCAATTATAATTTATTTATATAATTATATATTAATATTTACTTTAATTACATCATTTTGTGTTATAGTGAGCTTACTTTATGAGATTTTTATATTCAGAATTTGAAAAATAAATTAATATAGCAGTTTTATTTAGATCAAGAACTTTTCTTGAAGAGTGACAGTTCATTGGGGTAAGGTAATGTAGTACCAATCGGTTTAGTTGAGTCTGTAATCCAATGATATCAGCGTTCATGGATATGCATGAAATTCCGTTCATGGACACATTTGATTATCGAGAAATCTATTCCACCTACATATTTCCTTATTAGTAACTAAACAATTATGTTTTAGTATAAATACCCAATGTATTTCATATATTTTGAACATACAATATTTACTAATCAAATAATTCAGTTCATCTCAATAATCCTCTTCCTTTATTTAATTTTTCTACATAATTTTATATCATAATTAAATTATATTGTAAAATGCTTAATTCACTGTGGACAGAATCTACCAAATACCTTAATCACCTTTATAACAGCATCTTCTATTCTATGAACGATGTTGCTCGACTACAATATAATGAAGTTGCAAGTGCTTATTCAAAAACTACAGAAGAGCCTTTGAGACAATTGGTTGAGCAATACACTATTTTGACTGAAGTGGACCCTTTTATTAAGGATTTGTCTAACCTTAAAGTTATGGATATGGCTTGTGGAGACGGATTTTTTGCCAGATTTCTTAAGAATCATTACCCAGACAACATTAATCTCATTGTTGGGGTAGATATTTCAGATGAAATGATTGCCCTTGCTAAATCTATCGAAGAACGAGATCCTCAGGGCATTGAATATATTCGTTCTGATGTTTCTCTCTTACCATATTGTTCTAATCCAAAATATGCTTCAGATTACGACATTATTGTAGCTAGCTACTTTTTAAACTACGCTCAAAACAAAATTATGTTACAAGAGTTTTGCAATACCATATACAAATGCCTTAAACCAAATGGAAAATTTATTACTTTGAATATTAATGTTAGAAAAGATCCCAGGAAGCTTTATGACAACCACCGACAATATGGTGTTTCAAGTAAATTTTGGTCCGAATTAGTAGAAGATAATTATAAAGACGTTATGGAGCAAGGTCATCGTATCGAAATTAACCGCTTTGTACCTAGTAACCCAGATACTTGTGCTGTCTTTGACAATCACTATCTAAGTAAGGCTACTTATGAAGAATGCTTTAAAACAGCTGGCTTCAGCAAATGGGAATGGAAGCCTTTGCTTGTTGATCCTAAAGGTCTTCAATATGATAATTTTCCAGCTGGTTTCTGGGATACACTTTTAGACCCTCTCGAGTCTGGATCTGTTTGTATTGTATTATCAAAATAATTTAGTATAAGTCATACCACCATTAGGAAACGATGCACATCAGATGGTCTGCTGTAAGATAGTTGCATTTTGCATGAATTTGTATTTCAATCAATTCTCAGGCTCTGAGGCCAGAATTTTCCTCTAAATTATAAAAATAGTCATCTATTTACCCAAAATTGTTTTAACCAATAAAATTATATTAATTGAAATTTGAAAATAACTCGAAATTAAAAACATAAAAACTTGTGACACTAATTGATTAATGAAATTTTATATCGGATTAACAAGTGAATTTTTCATGATAGATTTTCAAATATTTTCCACTATATGACTTCCTCACTCACATAATTAAATTATGAATTTTTTTTTAATTTTAATTTCCATCCATAATCAATCAACCCCCTTCTATTCCTTTTTAGATTTGAGGAGCTCAATTTAAATATGTGATTTAATATATTAATCAAATTTAAAAAAAAATATTTGCTCAATTGTGTAATTAATAATTACTTAATTAATATTAACAAGAATATATGTAATTATAACTTGAATTTTATATAAATCATTTATTTAATACATAATAAGAGCTATTATTTTTAAAATAAATTTTTTTAGCACCTAATTTTGAGTATTTATTCAAAGATTTAATAAAAAGTTCAAGGATTAATGATGACATAATTCTATTGATTATAATTTGGAACTGTCAGCTTATAAATTAAATTTTATCACCTTGGTAAACTCCTCAATATCTTGAATTGATTGGGTGGTAAATTCGTGGCATTATCTCCTCTATTTGGTATTAATGAAATTGATTGAACAATTCAAAAATCTATCACCTTTTAATCGTTTCAAATGTAAGATTTTGCAACTATGGATAATTGTTTTAACCAAAATTATCATTGTATTATATTTTATTAGAGATAAATTCCTTTAAATTATAATTTTTTCCCAAAGAATGAGGCTTTTTTTAATTATCCATAATAATTTATTAGTAATATTAATAAAAATGTATATTTATTTCATTATTTTAATAATAATAATAATAATAATAATAATAATAATTTTTTATGATTAATTAAAGAAATTTAAGTTAATATTTTTTTAATATACTATATGGAGTAATACTACCTTAAAACCAAAAAAAAATTAATTATAATTAAAATATTTTAATATTCAAATTTAAACTTAAAATATATTATAAATTAATTTTAATTATTATTAAAATTTTTGAAATAAAAAAAATTATTAAAAGTATATTAAAAAAATTTTTTTTGTTTAATAAAAAATTTATTTTATACTTTTATAAGATCAATAATTTTAATTATAAACTATTAATTTTATTAATATACATATATATTAAATTTATTGAATAATTAATAATTTAATTAATATATTTAGAATAGTGAAATAAGAATAATTTTTATTTTATTTATTTATTAATTAATTAAAGTAATATAAATTTGATTAATTAAAAAATTATACTTATAATTTTAATCAATTTTAATAATATATTTTTGAATTAAATAAATTAATTTAATAGGAATAATCAATATAGTTATAAATTATATAAGGTAAATAATTATTTTCAATATTATTAATTTAAAGATTTAACAAATTTTTTTATTTTAATAATAAAAAGTAACATTCAGTTATAATTTATATTATGAGGATTTATTGTAATATTTGATTGTGCAAATATATTGATTATTTATTATTACATTCAATGTACAAGAAACCTTTTTCATAGGTGTTGTTGAATATATGAGTCATAAAATTAGGCATGTTCTTGTTAATAGATGATGCTTTGATAAATGCAACTAATATTTTTTAGTTATTTTTTTGATATAAATATATGTAATTCTTTATAGAAATAAAGATATCTCTCTGAGTTTCATACTTATTTACAATCCAATTGTAATCAAATCTTGATATTTTATCTAAAAAATTACTTCCAACAACGCTAATACCAGTATCATTTTAAATCATTCTGAAACCTTCGGAACCGTAAGCGATGGAGTCTTACAACAGGTGTATTAGGATAAAATATATTGCTCATTAATCGTTTCAGGTATAACCATTAATAAGAACTTATATATAAAATAATTGATAAATTAGTTTATAAATATTTAAATCATTAAAAAAATTTATTTTTCTCTCAAATTAACATCTCATAGTTAAATAATGATTAAAAACAAAAGTAATATTATTATAATAAGTATAACATCATCATAAAGTAAGACTTTATTATTTTATCTATATTGAAAATAGATTTTAATGTAATTGTTTAAATATTCAGAAAAATTGATAGCTGTAATATTGAATCAAATAATAGTGAGAGTAAATAAGATTAAATATAAGTGTTAATTATAGAAAAGATTAACTACTAAATTTATATATATTGTTTTTTGAAAACATTATTATTATTATTATTTTATTGAATACTACTAGTATTATTATTACTACTACTACTCAGGTTTTTAAATTTGAACCATTGAATCCAATAAGATATATAACTTCTTATAATATATCATCTTTGAAAATTAATATTAAATATAAAAATATTTTTTTGAGTAATATATTTTTCTAATATATTATTTAATTCAAAACTTATGCGATTAAGCATTAATCAATAACAAAATTAAATTAATTTATAGAATGTAAGTATCATTCTCATTCTATCATGAATTTTATTATAAAATGTTCAATATTTTGATTGAAGGTATAATCATTATATAATAAATAAAATTTAGTGGTTTCATATTAGACAATATATATTTTTTATTGATATTTATAATTAATTAATAATTTTACTATAAATTTATTTTTGTTTTTTTTTTAATTTTTAGATTTATTATAGTTTAATGAGATAAAAAATTTATAAAATAATTTATAAGTTAAAATATTTTTAACAATATAATTTATATTTATTTAATCATATCTTATTGTAATAAATTATAATATCTTATCAAAATTATATATCAAGAATCCCAAGTTAATTTTGAATAATAATACAATATATTAAGTACAATAAGGCTGATTAGATTATGTAAGACCCAACTGTGAAGTTAAAGCTTTCAATCAAACTTTCATTGAAATGAATAATTATTATCTAAAAATTTGAAAATTGAGTGTAATCAATATTATGAAATAGACTTGAATATTCATATCCTAACTAATGAATTGAATTTAATAATAATGATGTTATATTTAAAAAAATTATGATACAGAATCGATAATTAAATCAACAATAACAGATGATTATAATCTGTTGTATGATATAACAGTTTGAATTATCATGATATTTTAGAACAATAAAATGCTTATAAATTATATTTGTTGTCACATTATTTAATTAGATGACAAAATATGTAATTCAGTAATATATCAATTCCAAAAAACTTCTATTAAAAACTATTTATTAACTTCTTTAGAATTGACAAAACTATAAGTAAATAATTGTTTTAATACTAAATTTGAAATATTTATGGTTTGATTAAATTATTTAAAGTAAAATTTAGTATATATATATACATATTCTAAATTCATTAATATTATCACATATTATAATAATTTAAAAAATTTAAAATTGCAAATAATAAAATTATATTTGATACGAATTAAATATTTAAAAATTTTATAGCTTTATAAAAGTTGAATTAGTTAGATAAAAAGTCAAATATTGAATTTTTTTTTTAAATTAGAATATTAAATCTCAATATTATTAATTTTAAAATTGAATATATTTTTTTTAATCACTTGAAATTAAATATTTATATTATATATTTAAAAGATAAAAAGAGAAATATAATGACGAAGAAAAATTGAGATTAATATTATATCATAAATTCAAATATGATGCTTTACAAATGAATGATCACTTTTGTTAATCAAAATGACTTCAAGTAAACCAAATATTTAAATCAATCTAAGCTCCTATGATGATGGTGATGGAATCAGAACAATATCACATCAAATTTTATATTAACATTTTATGTAACTGGATTTATAAAAGAAAGATCAGGAGTATGATATTATATATATATTTATTAATATAAACCAGTTGTATAATTTTTTAATTCCAATTTGTTATAAAATCCCTTTTGAATTCAGTCTAAATAGAAATATCTATATTTAACTGAATGATAAATTTGAAAAATTATTGTTTAATATAAAAAAAATATATTACAATAATTGAAATCATCAAACTTATTCAATTTTAAACAATCTATTTAAATTAAGTTCATTTTTCCTTTTAAATATATTTATTTTTTTGTGGGTTTTAGAACAAGTTTTAAATTGTTTGAATGGTTTTAATATTATAAAGATTGGTAACAATATTTGATTTCAAATATATGATAAATATGAGAAATTGAATTATGATTTAATGATGTAATGATATATTTATTATATATTGAGGTTTTCAGCAGTTGAGTCATTATTCAAAAATAAATCAAATATTGTAATCTGAAATTGGACCAGTATTGAACATGATTATAATTGAATCTAAGTAGAATCAGTATTTTATATATATCATGACTAAATAATTGTATAGGTTTTCATTTTGAGATAACATTGATTAAGATAAAAAAATATTCGATTAAAACCAGTAAATCCTATGGCAATAAGTCAATATTTAATACGATTTGAAAGAGTATAAAATAGTATGAATATTACTACATTATTTATACTAATTTAAATTTGATATCGTAAAGACTATTATGCAAAAATTTACTCTATTTCTTATATATTGATTAAAAATTCCGAAAAATATTAAGATTTAATATTCAATAGTAATTTAAATATATGAAAATTTAACTCTATATTTTTTAATATTAAATTTATTAGAAAAATTTAAACTATTGTATTTCTAAAAATATCCATAATTAAATCTGGATTAAAATTTAAAATCAAATTAATAGGATGAGATATAATAATTTTTTAATTTATGTAATTATAATAATACAAATATTAACTTGTATCAAAATGAATATCCTGCAAATTAATAGTTATTCAATTTGATATTGTAATTGATACAATTTCTCTTAATAATTCTATAACGAAAATTAATAAAAGAGTATTTTTACATCATAAAATGTTCATTATATTTGAACATTTATATTAACATAATTTTATACGATTTTGAAGTATAATTTAAGTTAAATGAAGAAGGTATTAAAATGGGTTCTGTTTAAAGTATAAAATTACTATTTAAATAATTGATATTAAAAATATTTAATCCAATGTAATTTCCGAAAATTGAACTTGGATTATATAAGAACCTCGAATATATATTTATTAATTAATTGTCTTATTGAAAATCAAATGCGAGTATTGTTCTTGTATTTTATAGTATTAAAATGATTTAATACTCGAAATAAATAGTTAAATTATCAAATGATTTGAAATATTAATATGTTTAATTTCAATGAATTAATTAATTGATAAAAATTATTAAATAATGCTTTATATCAAATTCTACGTTTATTATTCAATTACTTAAATATAAAATATTAAGCTTATTCCTTAATTGAATAAACCATAAAAAATGAATATAATTAATATATGGTTTATAAATAATTTTGCATTTAGTTTAAAATCATTACAAAGTGGATTATAAATTTGTTCTTATATTGTTAATTTGGATTAGATTATTATAAAAATGGAATGAATTACTTCACAGTTATCCATTATTTATTAATAATAAAATATATTACTTGGTTTAATCAATTTTACGATCAAATCATATAATATTTTACCCTAAAAAATTTTTTTTAAAATTTTATAGTTATAAGGTTTAGACAAAAAATCGATTCCATTAATATTTTATACTTATCATGATAAAATTCTATTAAACTTACAAAATTTTTATAATTTTCTTTTTCAAAATAATAAATTTTTATAAAATATAATCAAAAAAACAAGTTTCAAATACTAAAATCCACTTTTACATATAAAGTTCAAGCAGAACCTTTGTGTAAGGAACAACTTGCGAATTCAAATTTATAAACAAATAATGAAGTTTTGAACTTTATACTGATTAAATACATTCAAATTTATATATAAATAGGGTTTTATTACGTTTCAAAAAGAGAGTTGGAGAGCGATAATTGCTTGTGGTAACTTGAAGTAGTACCAAATTTCAATACTGAGATCTAAAATATTCAATGTTTGCAAAAATCAAATAATTTCCCTATTTGGATACTAATGGTTCATATTGAAATTATCAATCTTATCTTAGTTATAGAGTGTAAATTGCATTATTTTTAACTATAAATACTGGATCATTTCATTATTTTTTTATTATTATATTTTATTATTTAAATTATTTTTATTTAATTATGTTTAATTCACTTTTGACAGAATCTACTAAATACCTGAATCATCTTTACAATAATATCTGTTACTCTGTTAACGATATCGCACGTCTACAGTATAATGAAGTGGCTGGGGCTTATTCCAAAACTACAGACCAACCTTTGAGACAGCTGGTTGAGCAGTACACTATACTAACTGAAGTTGAACCCTTGATGAAAGATGCTTCGAACCTCAAAGTGATGGATATGGCATGTGGTGACGGATATTTTGCTAGATTTCTTAAGAATCGGTTCACTGAAAATATCGATGTTATTGTTGGGGTTGACATCTCAGATGAAATGATCGCAATTGCTAAAAATATAGAAAAACAAAATCCTCAAGGTATTGAATATTTACGTTCTGACGTTTCTCAACTGAAGAGTTCCAATTCTAAAAATTCATCGGACTATGATATAATCGTAGCAAGTTACTTTTTGAATTATGCATCCAACAAAACTATTCTGCAGGAGTTTTGTAATACGATTTATAATTGTCTTAAACCCAATGGAAAATTTATTACTCTTAATATTAATATTAACAAAGATCCTAGAAGACTTTTTGACAACCACAGTCAATATGGTGTTTCAAGTAAATTTTGGTCCGAATTAGTAGAAGATAATTATAAAGATGTAATGGACGAAGGTTATCGCATCGAAATTAGCCGCTTTGTACCTAGTAACCCGGATACTGGTGCAGTATTTGATAATTATTATTTAAGTAAGGCTACTTATGAGGAGTGCTTTCAAGCTGCAGGTTTCAGCAAATGGGAGTGGAAACCACTCTTAGTTGATCCTAAAGGCCTTGAAAATAAAAGCTTCCCTGTTGGCTTCTGGGATACGATTACTGATCCTCTCAAGGCTGGTGGACTTTGCATTATACTATCCAAATAAAAAGATCTATAAAATCGTTTACATCTAACTTTTATGAAAATTTTTATAATAAATTATCCTATACAAATTGACACTACAATATAAATCTAATCTGAATGGTAAAATATTAATGAAAAAATTTTTTAAAATAGTATTAAACATATTTTAATAACAATTAATATTTATTAGAGCGATTTTAAATTAAACCTATAATTGACTTAAATATCATATTATAGACTTAAAACTTAATTATATTATATATTATAATAATTATAAAATTTTTTTTTAATAATTTTTTTAATTATATATTTTTACATCTCATATAATATATATTCTAAAATATAATTTAATCAACTATAATTTGAAAATTTAAAATCAACATTAGAAGAATATTGAATTATTTAATCAATAATTAAATTTTTTTCATAATTATTAATTCTTGATTATTAATTTAAATAAAAAAATATCATTATATAATTATATAATTATATAATTATGATTAATATTAATTATTGATTATAAATATATTAATATTAAACGAAATCTATTAATAAGTTTTTAATTTTAAAAATTTAATAGAAATATTTTTAATAGTTTAATAATTATGAATTATCAATTGGTAAAAATATATTAAAAATGGTTAAAATCAATTTAATTCATTATGATATTATAATATATTGTGAAATAGTAATACAATGAATTTTTAATAAATATAGTTATTTTTGAATACTTTGAATTTAATTGATTTAATATATTATATAAAGTTTATAATATTAAAATATATAAAATTATTATTTTATCATATTTAATTATTTTATATTTTGCTAGTTCTTAAAAAATTAAATATTATTTAATTTTTTTAAAAGTATAAAAGTTTAATTCTATATATATAAGATTGAAAATATTAACATTTCAAAAAAACAAAGTAGTGAATAGAGTTTAATGATATTTTTCAATATCTAAATGAACGTTAATTACTGTATTCAGTAAATTTATGATAATTATTTAGAGATGAGACTTGTGGATAAATCGATTATGCCAATTATTTAACTACCCTGAGACAAAAATTACCTTAGACATATTGAAATATTTATACATTTATTAAGTAATTTACTTTTATTAAACCATTTAGCGAGAATTTTAAGATATAAAATCCTATTGCTATATTCTCTACAATATACCAAACATCCCTTTTCAAAAATATGATTAATTTTTCAAGTTCCATTTGTATTCTTTTGCTTCGTCTGGCTGCATATTTTGAATAAACAAATTGTGTCAAAGTTGCATCTATCCCTGATAATCATAATTTTGTAATAATTATCCAATAGTCTCAAAATGATAATAAATGTAAATAAATATAGAATAATTATTTCATATACTAATATATATTGACTTAGGTTGAATTTATAAAAATAGTTTTTATAATATTTGAAAACAATAATTAACCAATCATTGAAATTTTCTTAATCTATATTAGAATTTTGAAATAATTGCAATAATTTGAATGATTGGTTGATTATTGTTTTCAAATATTAATCATATCTTAAATCTTTTGTATTTATCTTATTTCACACTTTAATTGTAGCATTGATTATTAATATAAATTTGCAAACAATCTTTTTTGCTACACTTGTTGTTAACTCAAATCAAAAATTTTAAAACAAATTGATTAAAACCACTCTAATTAACACCAAATATTTAAAAACTTTTATTATTCTAAGTGTTAAACATGTTATTCACACAATCTAAAATATACCTAAATCACTTCTATAATATGATCAATGCTATGGAATGATATTATTCGTAATTGATACAACAAAACTGTCAAAAATTATCAAACCACTAAAGAACCATTGAGAGAGTTGATTGAGAAATACATCATTTTGATTGTAGTGGATGCTTTTATGAGAAATAATTCCACCTCAAAGTGGTGGACATGGCGTTTGGTGCCGGATGTTTAGCCAGATTTCTCGAGTAGCATTGCCATGAGAATGTTAACATGATGTTCGGTTTAGATATCTCTCATCCAATGATTTCTAATGCGAATCTATTAAAGTAAGTAATCCTCCTTTAGGCATTCAATATATTCGATCCGATGCTGCACCCTTGCCAAACTGCTCTAATCAAGACCTGATTTCAGATTATGACCTTGACCTAATCAGTTACTTGTTGAATTATACACAATATATGACTATTTCATAAAAGTTCTGTGACATCATTTATCAATCGCTTAAACCTAATGGTTAGTTTATTTCAGTTGCTATGAACCCTGGAAAACATCCTAGGAATTTGATTGACGATAATCATATGAGATATGCTTCACAAGCATTTTCCTCTCTGGGCATTTTGAAGAGGATTCAAAGGAATAGTAGATCAAGCCTACTGCATCAAATGCCACCGTTTCATCTCTAACGATCTTGATACTTATGTTTTATTTTATATTCAATATTTAATTAAAGTTACCTATAAGAAATGTTATAAAGTTGCCGGTTTTTGGAAATGTGAATGGAAACCGATACTCATTGATCTTAAAGGTCCTGACCATGAAAGCTTTCCTGCTGGTTTCTGGGACACTCTGAAAGTCTGACTGTCTCAAAACAAGTATCTTCTTTATTGTTATACCAAAATAATAGCTCAATATCACTGCCAATCATTCAAAATTTTAAACTATTTGGTGCATTTTCTACTACGATTATAGTTCAAATAAAAATGGATATGATTTTTTTGTTTCAAAATAACCACAAATTTACCATTATTTTCCTCAATTTGCAGTTAATATTTTATAGTTTTCATTTAATGATATAACTAGCGATATTATATTTATACGTATATTATTTATAATAACATCCATATATATTATTTTTTCATTTATTATTTATTGGTCCAATTACTGAAATTATAGTATCATTTGAATTTAAATACTAAAATTTAAAATATGAAATTTATTTTTTTCAATCATTCAACTTTATTTTACAAATAATTAAGACAAAAAAAAATTATATTTTGACATTTTTATAATAATTTTTTATTTTGCAAAAATTAATTATCCAATATTGAAATTTAGACTATATATTATCCTGACACAATTATTTTTTTTTGCATTCCAAAATTCGTAAATTAATTGAGTTATCAAAATATTTTCAACATAATTTGATATCACCCTAATAAAGTTAATCATATATAAATTTATAATATTTTTAATATTAAAGCATATCAACTATAGGAATATTCACAAATTTACTTAATTTAAAATAATTCATATTATTGATCAAATAATAAGAAAAATTTTAAAATAATAAAAAATTAATTTATTCTATATTGTTTTCAAAATATTACATTTAACTATTTTAATTTTGATTGTTACTTTAATGTACAAAGTTATCTGATTTAATTATATATATATATATATATGAATTGATATGGAATAGTTTTGTCAATCATTCAAGACTTGAATCACCACACCAAATTGAAAAGTCACTTTAAGGCTCACCCTTTTCATAAACTTTTTAATTCCATCACTTTCCACCAGTAAATTGTTCCTATCCACAAAAATCAACAATAGTATATAATACAAGACGATTGTAAGTAAAACAGTAAATATTATCTGATTGTGATTATTCTAAAAATATACCATCTCTGAGTTTTCTTATAACACTCATAAATAGCTTTGAGTCATGATAAATGTAACATAATTATCTTATCAATTGAACCTAATTTATAGTAAGCTATTTTCTTTTATTTAGTGAAACCTATTAATTTCATATAACTTTATAATAAACTCTTGTTTACCATTAGTGATTCCCTGTTCAAGCTTTAAAATTATATGTTCTCCAATTTCTGTAGTCATCAAAAGAAATTATAATAATACTAAAATTATTTTTAAAAGATATAATGATATATATTTATTTTTATTATTTATTCTTTATTAAATTATATATCATTTCTGTATTTCAAATTAATATTTTATGTAAATTTCAAAATACTTTACTCTATTATTATCATAAATAGTTTTTTAAGATTTTTTAACTCAACTAAAATATTTTCTAGCTTTTTCTGTTATACAATAATAAAAATTATAGCTATATTTATTTTGTTGAAATGTAATATTTCAATCACAACACAGATATAATAAATATGAGTTTATTTAGTTTTTGATAAAAAAATCCGATTATTTTGGCGTAATAATAATGAAGATTTTGCCATATTCTATATTGATAAATATGATTTTTAATTTTTTTGTATCGGTATTTAATATATATACTATAATTTTCACTATAATAAATCAATGTGGCTAAAAATATTTTATCTAATATAAATATTATACTTTGTGATAAACTATTTATATCTTGTTATAGCCAATTTAAAATTATAAATATCCATACCCAAAGATTTATTTGAATTAATATTATCATATATATCACCATCTTTAGTTTAATTAAATTACAAAATATATTTTAAATCTATAAAAATAAATGATGTTAATTATATAAAAATCATGATATTAGGAATCAATATTTAATGAAATAGATAATCATTAAAATCAAGTATGCTATTGTCTAATAATATAGATTTTTATATATTAATAACATATCACTTATTTTTTTCAATACATCATTATATATTGTATTAGAACTGAAAACATTGATATTGCCGTTTTCATTGAATAATATCTGATACCACCTTTTATTCATTTCCATTTAAATTATTTCATCATACAAAATATTAAAAAAATGAAAAAAGATGATTGAACAAAAATCAACAATTTTGTGAATGATATAATTTTGATTCAATGCATATCTGTGCAATTTTAATTGTTATTATAAATTATATTTTATTAGCTTCTAAAAAATCTAAATTTTCTTCAAAATTTAAATACAATGTGATAAATATTCTAGTTATATCAAGTAAACAAAAGGATGTATAAATGAATATAATATAACTTTGGTAATTATATTTAATAATAATTAATAATTTTAAACGATTGAAAATACATAGGATATTCTTATAAATTTGAGCAAATGGTGAGATATCAAAACTTTTAAAAAAATTTAAAATTTATCAAAAAATTGGAATGATAATATATATAAAATGATTATCATAATTTAATATTCACATATATTTAGTCAATCGATTAAACTCGGTTTTTTTATTATCTAAAATTTTTGATAATATATATCATCAATATTGATAAAAAGCAAATTTAATAATATTAGACTGAACTCATTTCAAGTAATGTTAAGTGATTTGGATTGAATGTTCATTTGATCCGAGGCATATAATAATTAAATATATATGGTGATATTCAGATATATTCTTGTATATATCAATTGATTGATCGTTAAACAATATAAGGAGAATTATTTAAGAAGATTCTTGTTATATGAATAATAGATATATATTGATTATAAGCTGATCAAGAATTTATATAATTAATTTTAGTATAATACCTAAATTACATTTATATATTCAAGAGATAAAAAGAATGTGAGGCTTTATGGTTCAAATTTGACTAAATCATCTTGGTAAAAGATATATATATATATTATACTTTTTTAATCATATTATCCACAATTTTATAGTCATCAAGCATATTTGATTAGCATCAATTCGATTTATGAGTTATTTTTAATTTGAATACACTTAACAAATATCATGCATTTAATTATTTTTATTTAAATACTAATGTGTAAACTCCTCCTGGAAAAGGAATCTCTTAAAAAGGAATAAAATACTAGGTAATCAGGCCAAAATGTTAGTAAAATATAAAAGAAAGAGTAAAGTTGGAGTTAAGAGAATAGAGGAGCAGTTTTTTTGAGAAGTCGAATGATTTAAATATATCAAACCTAATAAAAGGTGTCTCAAAAAGTGGAATATCTAGAATATTACCAGTCCTTGGGGCAAGAGGTTAAAATATCCCCATCATAAAATACATTTTAAACATAAAAAAATTACTGATTTAAATTTTTTTAGAATTAAATAATTATCAAACATTCAGCCAAAATCTCAACTAAATTTGATTTTAACTATATTAGATATTTTGCCATTAAAATTTGCAATATTTAAAAAAATAGTGATGATTGTTAAAAATAAATTTTAGAAAGTGGAATTTTTCTTGTATTATTTTTTTGATCTTTCATGGTTGTATTTTGGTATAAATATTGCAGAATTCTCTAGAAGAATTAATTATATTGATAAAAATACTATTTCATTCTCGCTTCAATTCCTTATTAACTTTAACTTACCTTGCTCTCATATTGCAAAATGTTGACTTATTTAGTATCAAATTCTATTAAATATTTCACTGAATTATATAATGACAAATTTAAAAATTTGAATGATGTCACTCGAACTCAAATTAATAAAGCTGCTAGTGCCTATTCCAAAACTACTAAGGAACCTCTGAGGAAATTCGTTGAGCAGTATACTATTTTAAATGAAGTAAGTGCCATTATTAAAAATGCTTCCAATCTGAGGGTAATGGATATGGCATGTGGTGATGGATATTTTGCCAGATTCCTTAAGGAACAATACTGTGGTAATATTAGTCTTATGGTAGGTGTGGATATCTCTGATGAAATGATCGCAATTGCCAAATCAATCGAAGAGAAAAATCCTCAAGGAATTGAATATATTCTCTTTGATGTAGCACTCTTACCACATTATGCTAATCCCAACCTTACTTCAGACTATGATATTATTGTAGCTAGCTTTTTGTTAGTTTACGCTCAGAACCGAGCCATGTTACAGAGATTTTGTGATACCATTTACAAATGTCTTAAACCTAATGGGAAATTTATTTCGATTAATACTAATATCTGTAAAGATCCAAGGAAAATCTATGAAGGCCACAAGAAATACGGATTATCTAGTACATTATGTTCAAACTTAATAAATAATAACTATGATAATATCATGGAAGAAGGACATCGTGTAGAAATTAATCGTTGGGTACCTCAAGATCCCAGTATCTGCGCTACATTTGATGTACATTATTTAAGTAAGGCCACCTATGAGGAGTGCTTTAGAGCTGCAGGCTTTAGTAAGTGGGAGTGGAAACCTGTTATAGCTGATCCTGAATGTTTAAAGGATGACTCCTTCCCTGAAAGATATTGGGACACTTTATGTAATCCCAATCAGGGTGGAATCATCTGCATTATATTAACTAAATAGCTTCAACTTAATAATAATTCTTAATTATATTAAATTATATTGATTTAAGTTTTATATAAATAACTCTTATAAGCAAGCATCTTTTTACTCTACCATAACTATAAATTATCTGAAACGTGGTTTGGTTTTTCAACTTCTAACACATTTTTGTAGTTAAGACAATTTGGGTTTGATTGATTATGATTTTACTAAAATATTATTTAAATGTAGTTTTGTGATAATATTTTATAGTTTTACAACAACTATAACTTATAAAACTATAAATAAGATAATCAATACATACCTAATCTGCAATATAAAATATAGCTCAATTAAATCGATTTAATATTCAATTCGTCAAACATATCGCAATTATATTAAAATATATTTATGATTGATTTCAAGTTTGATTAGTTCATTAATAAATTTGACAAATTTTATTTAGAATATCAATATCTTTTTATTATATTCTATAACTTTACAATGTTCAACTATAAAAAACAAGTGAAATAATAACTATTTATTATCAATTGACGACCGTAAACGTGGAAGGAGGTAGTCTTTTAGAGCTTAAACGGGGAATCGCCAGTGGTAAATGATAGATTACCACAAGGTTAAGGGAAATTAAGAGGGTTCACCAAATTGGGTGAAAATAGCTTACTGCAAATCAAGGTCTTCGAATAAAGTAAATATCTCACGCTCGTCACAACTCAATACGTTTTGTGAGTGTTACGAGAAAAACTTAGAGACTGGATACTTTTGAAAATGAAGATAGAAAGATTGGTTTATTGATTGGCTTGTGATGATCTTATAATAGGTTCAATTGTTGAGTTTGGGTGGCTATGAATAACTTCAGGTGGAAAGCACTAAGTTAGACTAGTTCATAAAATGAAGTACTTCCAATGTGACTTCTTGCATTAGTGCAATAGTCAGAGTTTCTTGAGTGATGGACAAGATTATTCTTCATCACAATAATTGATATATTTCAAAATATTTAAGCTTATTTTCAAATTTATAGTTAGAAAACTTAATACCTTTTTTATTATAAAAAATCATAAACTACACAAAACCAGATGTATAATAATGTTTGAGTTCTCTACTGATCAGAATTATTATATCGGGACTTTCACTTACTCGCTATTTTATTAAGTTCGGATTAACAAAATGTTACTCTGATTAATAGCTCAACATTTAAACTCAAGACTTCTTTTTGTAATTTGAATATTAAAAATTTTATTGTTAGTACAGACTAATATTAAACTAATAAATTTTGCATCTTTATATAATAAAAATGTAATAATTTTCATTCAATACTATATTTTGTTTGAAATTTTTATACTAAAACTAATTTTACAATCTGTGTATTGAATTAAATAATTTTTTAAGTAATCAAAATTTCCTTTAATGAAATTTTAATAAAAGCTATAAAATTAAATATATTTTATTTTAAAATGTATATTAATAGTTTATTAAATAAATTATGTCTAATTATTATACAAATACTTCTATTATAATTTAAAAATTTTATTAAATATTTTTTAATCAAATCCTATTTAAAATAATATTTAATTTTTTGAATTTAAAAGATTTAAATATATCATTTGTCAAATCATTTCTAATATATATTGATAAAATATATGAAAACAATTATATTCATTAAAAAATTAATTAATGATTACACTGTATGAAAGATCTTACTACAAATTTAATGGATTGGATATTATTCGAATAACAATTTAAACATCTTTTTATATAACCAAACTTGAAACTAATGTCAATCAGTTAATAGTTTTATTATATAAAGCCTGAATTTATTTTTGTTTGGTATATATAAATATACATTATAATTTGTTTAATTTGTAGTTACTATGCTCAATAATTAATTATCTATGGTATACTTATATTTCTATTTAATTGATTCAGGAATTCTTATATGGTTATTTTGAATATATTACTGTCCTTAGGATCTTTTAAAATATGCCCAATTTTATATTCAATTTTAAATACAACTGTTTAATATGTTAACAAGTAATACATATTCATAAATATTTCTACGGAATATTACAAATAATAATGACTTTAAAAATGCTCAATTAAATTTTCCTATTTAATATTTATAAATATGTGATAATTTTGATATGAATAGAAATATTTACTATTAATATACTGGCTTGGAGGTAGATTACAATTAAATCTACCATCAGGCCGTTGTGATATTCTTTTTTCAGCTAGTTTTTCATTGAAAACAGTATATTTTATTAAAATTTAAAAATTGACTTTTATTATTATATAACAATTTCAAATATTATGTCATATTTTATTATACTCAAATTCTTTTAATTGAATATATCTGCCTATTATTCAACATAATTGCTAATAACGTTTACTCACTACAAATATCTGTGTTATTATTATGTATTAAAATATTGTCAAACTATATTATAACCTTCGTACCACATTTTTTTTTCAAAATTTGTCAAGACTTGAGAGACACCAATTGATAGTTTCATTTCCTGTAGGTATCTTTCAGTTGACCTGAGCTGAATTGCAAGCATGAATATTACTAATTATCGTCCTTTCTCTACATTATTCTTTATTTAGCATGAACCATTTTAGGCAGGTGAAGTCATTGTGAATTCTATTTGAACACAGTTCACAGCCATTCTCCTTTCTTAAAGCTTATCACACAATTCCTTTCCATAATCTTAATTAATTTCACACAATATTCCCAATTCCACAGATCATAAATCGAGATAATATTTTTTGTCATTAACATAGGAATAGTTCAAAATCCTCCAAGGCCACTCAAGAATTCAATAATTTTTAATCATATGATAAATTGAGCTTTATACCCTATGATAATAAAATGATGATAAATAGTAATTAAGCAATTATCAATAACCTATATAATTTTAAAGATTTAAATTCTATTTTCAATTCCACAATTGTATTTTTAATAATGAAATATATTCAACAGAAAAAATGAGATTAATATAGCTAGTCTATTTTTAAAAATTCAACACAAAGTTGTAATTTACCTATTAAACTAAATTATATTCTAGTATTCATTATAGATCAATATGATATTTTTAGAAATTATATTTAATAAAATATTTTAATCTTTCTAGATATACTCAAATCCCAAATAAGTTTCAGTTATTATTACTTTGTAATTTAAATAATGGCAATTTTTTGTAATTGGAAAAAAATAAATATTTTAATATATAATATATAAAAATAAATATATATAATTAATAATTCCTTTTATTTTTAATTACTTTTATTATATTTTTAGCAAAGTTTTAATGCTTAAAGAACAGTTCTTTTTATTAAAAGCTAAAATTTGATATTTTATAATCTAATTAAATTTTTTTATAGAAATTTTCTTTCTTATAAGCTAGTTTTTTAATTGCTTAAAACAATTATAATTACATAGGTTATTATCTAAAGAATATATTAGATATAATAGTTTTTTCTAGTTATTTTCAATTAAAAAGTCTTTTATAACTTTAAACTTATATATTTTATAATTATAATGCAAAATAATAAGTTTTTTAACAAATATATTAAGAATACCAATTAATAATAGTTCTATTTAAAAAAAATAATATAAAGTTTATTATTATCTGATTTTTTTAAAAAATTAAATCAGAATAATAAATACTAATATAATTTAATATAATAATCAACATTCACTTAATTGATATTGTGTTTATTTAAAAGAATTTATAAAAAAGGTTAATTTAACTTAATTTAACATTTTAATCTATATTTTAATAAAAGATTACATAGAAAGATTTAAGATTCCTTAATTATAATAATTTTTTATTAAAATTTTTGTTTTTAATTAT
>JNEM01007591.1:0-16321 GCA_000697335.1 Conidiobolus incongruus B7586 | reverse complement strand
ATTAACATTCACTTATATTTAAAGTGCTTATTCATTAGAATTTGTAGAGGGGATTGATTTAGCTTAACCTAACATTTTGTTTTATTTTTAAGTAAAGGATTATATAAAGGAATTTAAAATTCATCAATTACAAGTATTCACTGTAAAAACCTTTGTTTTTGGTTATACCTTAATAAGTTTAGTTTAGCTATAGCTACTCTAATTTTCTTTTAGGTTTCTGTTAAATTATAAGGTATCTATTTTGTATTTTTATTAATTAATCTAAGTTTAAACTTAAGTAAATATAACATGCTTGTATAATTAATATTAAATTGCTTTGATAGTTCTCTAACAGAAATAAAAAGGTATTTCTTAATATATTTTTTTACTCTATTGGTAAGTAAAAGAATAACAGTAGAAATTAATCTTTTAGATTTTGGTAAATTTTGAATAATATCCCTTCTAGCTTTAAAATCACAAATCCAGCAATATATGGTAGTTTTAGATAAAGCACCATCTCTATAAACTGTTTATAAGTTTTAGATGATTTTAAAGGGTTTATAGTTAAGTTTTAAAGATACAAAAATAAAAGCCTTTTGATAATCACAATCTAGTTTAAACATGATTAAATTTAAGTGTAAATTTTAAAATCAAAATATTTTAATAAAAAAAATAATTAAAATTGAATATATATATATATAGTTTGAAAATATTTATTTTCCTATATATTTTATATATATATAGTCTTTCAAAATGTATAATATGTTTGAAAGATCAGAAATTAAAAAATTTGCCATTTCTTAATTTCCATACTAATATTTCTAAATTAGTTTTATGAATTCTATATCTCAGTATAATAGAGCATTTAACCAAATGATATTAAAAAAATAATAAATTATTTACAAATCATTAAATCATAATAAATAAATTTTCAATTCATATTTTTATAATTTAAATTAAATATTTTATTATATATCTTTTGAGAATTTTTTTAAAATGACTATTTTGTTTTTAATAAAAAATTAAATTAATAGAATAATCTCTATAAAAATTAAATTATTAATAAAATATTTAAAGTTTTATAAATTTAAAAATATGTGGTTATTATTTTAGATATATTAAGTATTGATAATTCACCGTATTAAGTTATATAATTCATCATATGAGATACAATATCAATATAAACTCGGAACAAGAGATTAATTCTTGTTGAATGATAGATCCTAAATTGAAAAGTGATCATGATTAGATCACTTTATCATAATTATGAATTCTCAATGTTTAATATAATTAAAATTAATCATTTATAACATCAAAATAAGTCTATAGTATTTGATTAAGATTAATTAAAGTATAATGATAATTAATATAAAAATATTTTAATACTTTTGAAATATTAATTTTTAATTAATTTTTTTTTCATTAAAAATTAGAAATTAATTAAAATATTCTTAATTTAAAAAGAAATTAAACAAATAATAAAACATTTAAGTTTTTAAATAATAATAAAAAATGATTAGAAAATTTTAATTTAAGCTAAATATTTCAAAGTATTCTTATCCTCGGTATCTCTTTCAATGTACTCCTTCTCAATCAAAACGTCAATGGATTTTTTAATGTCAGCTACTTGGGGCTTGAAGTGGGTGGAGATTTGCTGCAAAACTTCTTGCACCAGTTTGACATAGAGTAGAGTCTTGCGCGTCTTCATCACTCGGACAATTGCTGCTTGGATGTAGAGCTTGCGATCTTCGTTGATGGATTGGTGCGTATCTTCGGTTTCTTGCTTGACTTCGCTCTTCACAGGGAGATTGAGATTCACACGGATCTTCTTGCTCTTGAAGTCGGGGTTGAAGGAATACACGGAGTTGGCTTCGCCCACCTTGCTGCCCTGGGACAGCAGAAGGA
The DNA here is from genome assembly GCA_000697335.1 of Conidiobolus incongruus B7586. Classification (NCBI taxonomy): domain Eukaryota; kingdom Fungi; phylum Entomophthoromycota; class Entomophthoromycetes; order Entomophthorales; family Conidiobolaceae; genus Conidiobolus; species Conidiobolus incongruus. Next base: position 14,437 of record JNEM01007591.1, on the reverse strand, counting down.
TCTTGGCTTTGATGAGAATGCCGAGCTGTCCATTGAGAACATCCTCTTCGAGTTGAGTGCGCTCGCGGAGCGATTCGTAAGATATGCTGTCAAGATCATTGAAGAGGATCAGGATGGCCATTTGGTAGGTAGATACAATAAAGGTGTATGGGATTTTGGAGTGAGCGTACTGAGCCTTGATTTCACCCTTACACAAGTGGTAAAGCCAGTTCAGCTTTCTGCCATTGTATTGATGTGTGTAGAATCTTTGGAATCTTTCCTGATAGGTGGTAAGACCTGCAGGAAGAGTAAAGTTTGTAGTTGTTGATGTGAGTGGCCAAGAGGCGAAACTGATGACCATTGTGTAGAAATCAATGTCGGAATCCTTGAGATCTTGGTTAAAGAGCTGATTGAAGAAGGTTTCGTTGAGATCTTTGCTGGATCCAACATCGGTGAACATCTTTTGGAGCTTGTATGTGTATTCTTGACCACATGAGTCCTTAAGCTTGGAGATCATATTGATTTCGCCGTCTTCGGATGATGAAGTGCCATTGACGAGACGCTTGGCCAACATTCTGGAGTAAAATTTCTGGAAGACATCTTGATCTTCGATGTATCTGAAGATAGTCATAGCATCTTTTAACAATTGTTCCAAGTCGCTCTCTTCAGTCATCTTAGAACCTTTACGGAGAGCAGCATCGCAGTAACGAGCCAAGAGTTCTGAAGACTTGGTAACTCCTTCTTTTTGGGTGAGCTTGTTGCGATTGACCAATTCACTGCAGGCCTTATCCAAAGATGCAATAAATCCAGGATCGTTGTTGAAGGCTTCATTAACCAAATTGGAGAATTTCTTTTGGGTGAAAAGTAGGCAGTCAATGTATTCCTTGGGATCAACAGTTTCCTTAGCGTTGTTAACCAATTGTTCAATGCTCTGTAAACCGAACAATTTGACATGTTGTTCAAATTTGACCTTCAAAGGATCGGTGCCACCAGGAATCATATTGAGTAAACTAATAACTTTGGACATATCGGAACGACGTTCATTATCCAGTAGAGTCTGAAATTCTTCTTGAATGAGAGGAGCATAGTTCTTGATGAGTTGTTCATGACATACTTCAATCAAAGGCGTAGTAGAAGAGTGATGAAGGTAACTTGCCAAGCGATCGTTCTCATCCTTAATGCATTTGAGAGCATGATCGACATATTCAGGAATAGTGTGATCAGAGAGAAAAGCTTTAGCGTGACGAGAGTAGTATTCTTCGGTCTGTTTTAAAAAATCATTTTGGAAACTTTCCTTATAAATATTTAAGGTAGCGTCAACGCGGGTAGACACTTCGAAACCAAGGGTGACGTAAGAGTCCAGAGTAACTTTAATCAAATTATGATCAATAATTTCACCATTTCTTTGCCTTTCAATCATACTCAACATGGTTTTAGTTAAAGCTTCAGAGCTTGGTGTAAAGATATTCTCTTTCCAACAGTTTAGAGCGAGCTAAAACAATTAAATAAATGATATTAAATATATATAATAAAAAAGTAAACTTACGGTATAAACGTCATGAAAACCATTTCCAGCTGTAGTTCTTCTATAACTCTGTTTATTCATATACCCAAACATATTATGAATTGTTTTAGCGGCCATAGTAAATTTATCCCAGTTATTTTTATAATGAATCAATAAACTCTCGTTTAAAGTATTATTCTCAGTCTAAAAAACCCAATAGAATAAGTTTAAATATATTCAAATTCAATTTACTATATATATTACATATCGTAAGTTTGATACGTGATTTTTTAAAAATTCTTGTAAACGATAATATAAGGAGTCCGGATTTCCTGTTAAATCTTCAAATTGAGCTATAAATTTGATTAATTTATTTCATATTAATAGATAAATTGTATAATTATTTATTTTGGTTACCAGATTGATCCTTACTACTCTTCAAACAATGGTTATAAATAGCACTAAATTTAACATACTTAGTAAAATGTAATATAGAATGAATAATCTGAATTACGTATAAATACTCATATAATGAGCATAACTTAAACCTTTTTCAGTTTCTTGAAGTACGAAATCCAGTCTAGGTTCTAAAAAATTCCAAGTAGAATCGAAACTACTGTCAGGTAAATTTGTATCAAATAGTTGTTCCATTTCTTTTTATTATTAATTTTATCATTAATAAGGAACAGAGATTCTTGTATTAATAGTCCAATCAATTGGAAATTTAATCTAAATTAAATAAATTTGAATTTTATGGTTTTATAAGAATTTAGTTAAGAGTTTAATGTAGAATGACAAATTATTATTAACTCAATTTTTAATCGATTAATTTTAGTAATAATAATAATTATGAGAAAATATTTAATTAATTTATTTAATAGCATATATATTATATTTTTCCATATAAGTTTAACATATGCTTTCTTTACATTTGACAGTTATATATTGGATAATCAAAGCCAAATAGACTTTATAAACAATACTTATTAATTAATCACATTAAATCACCAAATTTTGAATATAAAAAACTATATAAATTAATATAAAAATCACATAATTATCAAATAATTATTCGTCAATAATGACGTATATAAAAAAATATTTATAATTCAAATTATAACAGATCACTTAAAAGCAAATTACGTTAATCTGTTAGTAATATGCATACCAAATTTGAATTATCGAAGTATTTTGTTATTGGTTATAGAAAATAAACAATTGAAAAAACATCCAAATTCGGGACCAGAGTTATTCTTAAAATTTCTAATCACAATCAATATGGATAACTAGATTTATGTCCTAAATATCCACTATTAAAAATATATAGTTTTCTCAATTCTTCATTATTTAGAGTGATTATAATATATATATTTATTAAAATTTAATTATATTGATACATCGTTAGTAATATTGAATCAAGAATCTTCAATGATTAAATCATCATTATCGTTATTTGCTTCATTAGATTTACTGATATCAAATTGACTTGAGTCCAAATCGTCCACAGTCTCCAGGAGATTAGGACAGTCGCGCGACTGGAACAACTGATGAATGGTGGAGAGGATTTCGCGACGCATGGTTTTCATATTGGGCTGCAACTCCAGCTTGATGGACCTGTCCGTACAGATGGAATCTCTTTGAGCTGAGGGGTTTTGGAAGAAGTTCTTAAGGTAGTAGAGTAAGTACACGCCGCAATCACTGTAGTTGTTTTGACCTATTACTTTTGCATAATAGTGTTGGGTTAATTTAGTATTTTCGAATTTGGAATTATCTATATCTGTGAATTTGTCGGGATGGCGAATTTTGTATTCCTCAAGAAGGAATTGATCTAAGTGCTCGAAGGTTTTGGGATGCCGGAGTTTAAGCGAATCGAAGATGAAGATGGTGGGATACTGAGTGGGTGTAGGCTCTTTAGGCTTGAGGCCTTGTTTGGAGGTTGGAATACTTTCAAATGGATTGAACTTGGGCAAATGGCATATAAGTGCTACATACCAGTGGAAATCCTCATTAATTGGAATGAACACGTACTCCTTGTTGAATAAATCTACTTTGGATATCCATTTCCTTAGCCTTTCAAAGTTCCCCTTCTGGATAAATGTATAAAAGAAGGTGTTGAATATATACGCTTGGTCCTTTAATTCTGGTAACTCTTCAATACGTTTCATTAAGATCCATTGCGAGTAAAATTCGATGAGCGTGTCGTTTAAAAAGATACCGGACTTTAGTCTGAAAAGATCGTCACCATGAATTGTTATGGATTTGTTGTTAGGGAATTGATGGGTAATTACATTGTCTGAATTACTAAATTCGGAAATCCATCTCGTCATTTCAGGGTCGAAATCGGGCGACGGGGGACGTGCTTTACTCCTCGTAGTTCTAGTGGGTGTTGTCGATGTGCCGTGGATATTTGATGATGGAGTTGGAGAGAGATTGCTGGGGTTATAGATGGATGATCCGGTTTTCATATTGATAAATGATTTTTCTAATATTGTATATTCAGATGAGTTTGTATTTTTAATATTTCCATTCACTTCATTTTGATAAACGTCAGAGTGCTGTGAACCATTAAGGTTTTCAGGAGTTGACCTTTGAGCTGGAAAGTTTGTAGAGTTTTCAATTGATATTTCTGGAGAGGAGTGGATTTCAACCACTGCATTAGTTCGATCTTGACTCTGAGAAGATCCCAAATTGATATGATGATCACCTGATTCAAGATAATTGGATATAATATTATCGTGGTGGGAAGGACTACCGGGTGAGTTATGGCTACTTGGTTGCGTATTATCAACGGACTTTGTAATAAATCCATTAAAATCACTATCAGCCCAACATTTGGGAAATATATTCTTAAACTTGGCAGACATTACATCGTCTAATTTGGAATTTCTTTCTAGGAAAAAAGTGACTCTTCGTTTGTCAGGGTCTACAGAATGCACTATGTAATATATTAGTTGATACTCATAACAGTGAGAGTAGTGTTTACCTCTTACTTCGGATGAATTAGGAAAATTTTTTGGACACTTGGTTAAAAACATACAGATAAGAGGAGGACTTAAATGTATAAAGAATTTGTCAAAATAGCTAGCTTTAATAACTACATTGTCACTATGATGATAGACCCCATCAGTCGTTTTCATCAATCGAAATTCATTGTCAATAAACTTCAACTGCATGGGACCTGAATACTCAGATGTTAATCTTGTGCCAATCATAATTTTATCAACATCCCAAGTAATGCAAAATTGGTTGGATTCAGCCTTTGTCTTCATATGAGCCACTAAATTGGGCTTTTTGTTGGGTGTTTGATTACTCGTTGGTATAGTTCTTTTTGTACTTGAACTACTAGTAATTGAATGCTTATTATTACTCAATGCACTTGTAGATTTGAAAGGAATTGACTGTATAGAATAGTAAATATACTCGTTTTAAAAATATTTAAAATAATATAATACCAGTCTGTTAATATTATTATCTATTTATGAAATATGTAAATTAGAATAGTAAGAAATACAGTTTAGTAATTAAACATACTTGGAAGTTGACTATGTAAAGTGGTCTTATTCTCTAATATCGGTTGTAGGGAAGTAGGTTTAATTTTAGGTCTATGTAAGTCATTATGATAAAAATTGGTAGGACTTTAACCCATTGAATGAATATCACCATTACATTATTAATTTACTTATTTACCTTAAATATTTTCTTTTAGATGTTACATTATTAGTTCCTCTCTTATCAGGCGTTTTTAAACTGGAACTCTATAAAATATTATTAATAATTTATCAAATCTTATAAGTTATTTTAATACCTGAGGAATTAATATAACTTCGTCGGAATCGGCTTCAAAACTAGATTCATTATTCTTTAATTTTTCAGTCATCTTAAATATAAATATATAAGTAATTTAATATCGAAAAGCGCTAATATTATTAATTAAAGATATATAGTTTAATTCATTCTATTTTATTCAATTTATAATGGATTTTCCGGGGTTCAATATTTATAGTTTTTAATATGTGTTACAATTTAATGGGATTTCATCATATTGTATAAAAATCTTTTAATTCATATATTAAAATATCAATTCAATCAATATTATTAATCATTATTCATAAATTGTATTATTCAATGATATATTTTAATTGACTTGAATAAATTTTAATATTATTTTAAAATATTTTTTCGAATCCTTATTATAACACATAATCACTAATTCATTTAATACATATTGTATAAAATTGATATACCAAAATATATTATTTGTTTAAATGTAATGATAGCCAACTTTATAGATTAACTATATGATCTTTCATTGTATCTATTTTCTTGTATAACTTTTTAATAAAAGCTTAGATTTTTTAAAGAGATTTATGATACTGTAAAATCAATTAAACTATTTTAAAATTTATTGTATGAGATATATATTTGAATTTAATTAATAATAATTCCAATATTATAAAATATTCATTATCTTATTGCAAAACATTGATTATTAAGGTTTAAAGAATTTTTATATCAGAATTTGAAACAAATATAGTTTTAAGTTGTTAAATAGGACTAAATATTAATTGTGTTATTTCAAATGTCTGGTTTATAACCAGAGAAAGAATGTTATAGTCATTTTGAAATAGATTTTAAAGGATGCCTTAACTATTAAGTTGGACAATAATAGATATATTGACCTTATAAATAAGTTAATTAGACTAGGCATAGATCAAGAAATGTTGGTAAAGGTTAGTAGTGTGATAATTAAAGAATTAATATCAATTCAGCAATATTAAACTGCTATTTAAATTATTAGAAGAAAAAATTTACTAGCCCTGGTAGCCTAATGGATAAGGCGTTGCCCTCCTAAGGCAAAGGTTGCAGGTTCGAGTCCTGCTCAGGGTATAGGGCTGTAGTCGAATCCGTGCTATTTTTGACTTCATTTCATTGTATATCGTTATTTCACCTGATAAAATTTGCAAATTGAAAAATATAATCCAATATTTTATTATTCAATTTTAACATTTCTAATTCCTTTATACTGGATATCATATAATACCAAATTCAGTATGATATATTTTTAATAATATAACTCATAATTAAATAATAATATATTGATCATTCCAAATTATAAAACTTTTATATTGGAAATTGACATCAATCGAACTAATAAATATTAATTAAAATACTTATTTCCATTGATTAAAATGTAGTCTTTATTTCTATATATTAATTAAAAAAAATAAAAATTGATAATTACAATGCGATAATATAATTTATTGAATCATTCAATGTAATACTGAATATCGAATAAATTAAAAATTGAGAAGTGTCTAATATAAGGAATAGACACTGTCACAAAATTTTTTAATCTTTTCCAAATCTTTGACACCATCAGTTTCAACTCCACTGCTGACATCTACCGCAAAAGGCTGAGTTTGGCGAATTCCATCTACAACATTATCTGGATTTAATCCTCCAGCAAGGATAATAGGTATATATTGCTTGGTCTTTTGCATTTTATCGTTCAGCTTGGAATGAATCATCCAATCAAAAGTGACACCATGACCCCCAGAGTGAGTTTTGTTGCAAGGTTTAGCGTCGAGGCAGACGAGGCTGTGATAGTGAGGAGTAAACATCAAATTCTCTTGGCTTAAGTCTTCAGAGACGTGGAACACCTTGATGACAGGTACCTTAATAAAACGTGCCCAATCCAAAGGCTCATCACCATGGAATTGAACAATATCGAGTCCTACTTGATCAACAACATGCTGAATGTAGTCAAGTGGCTGATCTTGGAACACACCTACTACAAGTGGCCTATCTACATTCACAATCTTGCTAGATTCGATTTGGAACCAGTCCGGATTTTTTAAATTTTGACTGGAAGATGCTTTTCTTTCTATGGGAAGTTCTCTAAGTGCTTTAACGATTTCTGAGGCTTTTTCAACTGTGACTTGGCGCTTGGATTTACAAAAGATCATACCAATTAAGTCTGCTCCAGATTTAGCAGCATGGACTGCAGCTTCTGGTGTGCTGATCCCACAAATCTTGATTCTAGGTCTGGTAGGAGGTAATAAAGATTCAATATGAACTGGTTCAGGTTCTCCAATGAGTTGATTGAAAATTACTTTGGGGTTTTCATGACGCATCAGCGTTTCACCAACAAGAATTGCAGACACGCCTTCACTCTCGTATTGGGCGACGTCTTCTCTGGTCTTGATACCACTGAGAGCTGCGAGAATGACACCTTCTGGAACCATGTTTGCGAGGCGAGAAGTTGTCTTCATATCGACATCAAAGGTATGTAAGTTTCTATTATTAACACCAATAACTTTGGCACCAATTTTGAGAGCTAATTCCATTTCTTTTTCGTTGTTAACTTCTACTAGAGCTTCCATGCCAAGTCGGTATGTCATCTCAAAGAGTGATTTAAGCTGAACTTCGGAAAGGATAGCAACAATTAATAAAATGGCATCAGCACCGCTAAGTCTGGCCTCGAGAATTTGATAAGGTTCAAGAATAAAATCTTTGCGAAGGACTGCAGGGCGGTTGGGGTATCTGCTGATTGCTGCGCGTACTTGTTCTAAATCCTTGAGAGATCCCTTGAACCACTTGGGTTCAGTGAGGACTGAGATTACAGAAGCACCCATGTCGGCATATTGGAGACCAATCTGAGCAGCGAGAGCATCGGGTTGAATATTACCCTTACTAGGGGATGCTCTTTTAATTTCAGCCATAACAGCAGTCTTGCCTAGATTCTGTCTTAATCGCTCGTAAAAGCTGATAGGAGGAGGAGCTAAGCCCAATTGAAGTAATTGCTCAAGTTGTTGATAGCTTCTTCCAGGAACACTGGAATCTTCTTTGACATCCTTTAGTCTTTGGTGAGCGATCTTCTCAAGTATACTTCCTGCGGGGTTAGCACCATCCTTAGGAACCTTTGGGGTGATATCTAAACTTACAAACTCTTCATAGAGGCCATTTTCTCTCCAAGTACCCTTTTCCCACTTCAAGAAATTTTGAATCATGGTGTGCCCGTGGCCAGAAAGAATCGATTCGGGGTGAAACTGAACTCCTTCCATACAATATTCACGATGACGGACGCCTTGAATGGTACCACTGTCTGTCTTGCTGGTGATCACTAATTCCTTTGGGAGAGTTGAGGGGACACCCGCAAGTGAATGATATCGAGTAGTGGCAATCTGTTGAGGAACTCCAGTGTACAAACCTTTTCCATCGTGGGTAATGTCACTTGTTTCTCCGTGAACGATCTCCCCAGCAAATGCAACGGTACCTCCGTAAATTTCAAAAATACACTGGTGACCTAAACAAACACCCAAAATAGGTATTTTACCTGCAAAGTGGCGAATAGCGTCCATAGAAATACCGGAATCTGAAGGATTACCAGGACCTGGAGAAATGACTAAATTCCTTGGGTTCAAATTAATAATTTCTTCGAGTGTGACCTTGTCATTTCGGAAAACGACTACATTCGCACCTTCATTACATAAATATTCGTATACGTTCCAAGTGAAACTATCATAATTATCAATTAATACAGTTGTCATATTTTATATTTAGAATTGTTTGATTAATTGGAATTAAAAAAGAATAATGACATTGAATATATGAGATTAAGATTTTATAGTGGAAAATTTAATTTGAATGAAATTAATTTAACCAAATTGGAAAATTTTATCCAATTTCCTTAATTTATCAAAAATACTCTATCATTCCGTCAACTTATCATATCTAATCAAAATAAATGTAATAAATATATGTTAAATTCAATCAAATAGTCTAGATTATTATACTAAATATATTTTAGCTTTTCCTATTATTCTGGTATCTATTCAAAATAATTCTCAAAAATTTGGAATATGTTCATATGTTTGTGACTTAAATATTCGGTTAAATTACTTGATTAAGGAATTTAAGTTGAAATTATTCTAATAATAACAATAAGAAGGTTTATTAAGTTTTTTCTCGTTAATTAAGAGTATAATTCATAATATGAGTCATCAATATTTTATGAATTACTTGGATTAGTTATATAATCTAATTAAGGAACATATTTGAAATATTGTAATATCTATATTCTCAATAAATAAAAACATTGTTAATATTAAAAATAACAATGGTTCACAATATTTAAAAATGTTTCATTAAAAACAGAAACTAAGAAAACTTTATTATTATTTTACATTTTAAAAATTCGAATAAAATCAGTTTTAATATGATTATTTAAACTGACTATCAATAAAGCGTTCGTGATTAAATTCATATTCATTAAGGAACAAGAAATAAAGCTCATTTCAATACCCCGACTTTTACCTGTTACCAGTTCATAAATCAAATTCAACGCTTCAACAGTATTGGCGATGATGTATAACGTTACAATGCTTAGAGATCTTACCAAATATTTATTCATTCTCTTTTTAGCTGCTTGATCGTCCAAGCAGAGCTCTCTTCTTAATTGAATGTCTTTTTTCCAACAGAAGGAAACGATACCAATGTAACAAAATACAATGATGCACCAAGAGCACAAATTAAACACACATAAGCACCACATGAGCAAATGCCCCAACTTTTTATCCATATTAATCATACAATAAATCCCAACTGGCATTATATCAACCAATTTGAGACCAATTCCCAACAAAATAATCAAGCAACATGTAAAGATGATCAAGATGGACAAGGCAACCCACACTTTAAAGTTAATTTTATATGAATAGACTGTTAAAAAAAATCTATGTAAGCATATCAAACTGATCAGATAATTACTGGAATAAAAAAATCCAATTAAGATAAAACTGTTAATATTACATAAGATTGGGTATTTGATCCATAAGTTAGGCTGAATGAGACTACTCATACCTAAGAATATAGTACTCAAACTGCCTAAAAGATCCATGATCAGAACTAACAATACAAGCTTCAAATCCGAATGTAATTGATTCCATTGTTTCTTCCATAGTAAATAAATGATTAAACAGGTAGTACATGCACCCAATATACCAAACACTACACAATTGATAGCTAAGAGAAAGGGTAACGGTTCCATATTATCAAATTGATCAATTCAATTCAATTATTATTCCAATGCTTATATTATATGTATATATATGTATGTATATTTAAAATCGATAATATTAAATAAGAATGGAGTAATTGAAAATTTTGAAAATTTAGTGTGATTGAAAGATGATCAATTGAAAAATTTCATGATTGATTTCACTTTATTGGTTATTGTGGAGACATTAGCAAATTAGTCAATTTTAGTAAAGATCAACTTAGAGTTTCTTGGATTTTTTTAATTTTAAATATTTTATGGTTTAATATGAACTCATTCAACGTTTTTTAACTGTGTAATTAATGATTGTGATTTTCCTAATAAGATATTTTTACACACATAGTCAAGATTATATTAGTTTATAATGTTGATTATCAAATAATACTAATAATTGTTATCATTTATAATAGTATAAAAATTTCAATTTATATTAATAATTGAATATAAAACTGATAATTAAAAAGAATTATGAAAATTCAATAAATAATATTGAAATTGAGTAAATTTTAGTATACATATATAATTAGGGATTTATAAAGAATAATCAAGCGCTTCCGTTAGTTTTAAGGTTGGATAATTCGGTTTCGAGTTGTTGAATTTTAGTATCCTTATCTTTCAATTGAGCACTCAATTGATCATATTCCTTTTGAAGATCATTATAGAGCTTTTCGTACTAAATTAATCCATATTAATATAAATTGAAAAATTACAATTAATAATCTTACATTCTTAGATTCACCATTAACAGGCTCAGGCTTCTTTTCATTGTTGACAACCGTCTTCAATTCTTTCTTGGGAGCTGCTACAAAACCTTTTTCTAAATTAATCAATATGGGATCTTTAGTCTCTCCATTGAAGAACTGCTCAGCAGCCAAGGCGGGTTCAGGTCCTGGAGTATCTGGGAAGATATCGTGTTGGAAGTTTTCAGCTTTTCTGGGTACTGTGAATGAGATAGGCTCTATTAAATTATTTCCAATAACACGATAAGCTCTGGCAATTTCGTTTTGACTGACATTGAGACCACGTTTGGGCATAAAGCTCATACCACGTTGAGGCTCGTTAGAAGAATGTGTGTTCAAGTAAGTGAAATCATCCTTAGCGTATTCGTAGTACCTGATGGAACCGTCTCCTTTTCCGGCTACGTAAAGTAAATTGATGTCGGCATCGTAAAATGGCATGAGAATCCCGGAAGATGAATCAATACCAATCTTCTTCAAAGGTTTTGAAAGGTCTTTGCTATCCCATAAAAATAATTGACGTTCACTGGTTCTCGAGAAACCAGTAGTAGCAATGCGATCTGTATTACCTAACCATACAGCTCTGGATCCCTTAATACCGTCGTGACTGGCTCCTTCCTAATTTAGAATATTAGTTGACTATGTGATTATTACACTAATATAGATATATTTATATCATACTTGCACAATTTGGTTTGAGCGAATATCAAAAACACGAACTTTTTTATCACGACAAGTGGTAGCCAACAAGCTACCATTCCAGTTGTAAGTAATGGATTGAATAAGATCAGTATGACCTGTTAATTCTTGGAATTCCTTGCCATTTTCAACATCCCAGAGCTTAACAGTCAAATCAGCACTAGAACTGGCAAGAACATTATCAGCAGTGGGATGGAACAAAACATGGCCCACTTTCCTATGTGGTAAATGTATCAATATTTGGTGAAATTATCAAAAATAGCTGTATAAAAATCTTACTTTTGATGCCCAGTAAGTGTAATAGCGGGAGTTTGGATATTTTCTTCAGGGAACTGTTCAGGGATATTCCAAATCATAATTTTAGCATCTTCAGCACCAGAAGCGATGACATATTCATTAAAAATAGCGAAATCGGTATCGAGCACAGTTCCAGAATGTCCTACGAATAATGGATATTCACCAGGAAGTTTGCCTAAATAATATTCAATCATATTAAAAATTTAAACTGACTATCCCTAATAAATCATCTTACCCGTCGATTCTAAAGGAACAACAGCAAAAGCGCCACCACCTCCAGCGTTCCAATTGATGGATAAGAATTTCTAATGATGTCATCAATCTTCAATCAATCTATATCTTTAAACTGTTAAATACTTACAGTGCTGACTTTAACAATATTAGAATCCCAAGCGTTTGGGGAAATCTTCAAATTATCATAACACAATTCTCTTTTATGGGGTGTCCCGAATACATGACGAAATTTGGAAGTATTCATAAATCTCGACATATTGAATTACTAAACAGAGCATATTAAAATTAAATATTAAATATTAATGAATCAATAAAATTATTTACATTTTTTTAAATGCTATTAATTTCTTTTAATCAAAATAATATAGAGCCAACTTATTACAATGAGGGGTATTTGCTTTTTAAATTGTTTGGATTGATTCCATATTCAATTTTCAATTCGTCTCTCTATTATTGGTCATAATATAATGTAATTTGGATTCATTTTTTATTGATTTATCACTCTTTGAATAAAATTAAATTTATATCAGGGTCACTAGGCAAATCATTATTTTATTTTGACATAATCTTTTAGTTATTATATAATTTTGTTGGATTTTTTGACCATTTATTTATATCAACAAAAGAGTTGTATTTAAAATTTTATTTAATGTTAAAAAATATTTTCAGGTTTATTATAAATATTGAATAATTCTAATAAACCTTATTTTTTTATATAGCTATGATTTTATAAATATTAAAAAATCATCTAATGAAAAAGAAAAATATTAGTGGTTATAAACAAAATATGAAATAAGAAATAAAAATGGTTAAAAGAAATAACAAATTTAGATGCATATTATACTATCGATGTATTAGTCAATAAATATACAATAAAAACATGGAAATAAATCAAAAAATCATCTATATTATCGAATCAGTTTGAAGCTTGAAGAAATATTGTCAATACTACTTTGATCCATTTGGCAGAGTGAGAGTATAATTTCTAGGTTATCGCTACAAACCCTCCAGAAAGCATTATATAATAGAAATAGATACCTATTTTTGATTTTCTAATACCACAAAATCTCCTCTTAATTGCTATATTTTCAAACATCTTTGATACTATTATTTTTTAAATATTACAAAAATCAATTAATATTTTTAATATATTGCCATTATTTAATATTGATTTATCATATTTTTTCACTATTAACTCATTATCCATGTTTCCAAAAATTTCATTAATATATATACCATATCAATAATCAGATAAACTCAGCATTCCATGAGCTTTCTTTTATGTTATTGATTGAATCAAAGTGGTTATGTGAATTAGATTGAACATAAATATTATGAGAGTAATAAATTAATAGATTACTATATCAAAATACATATTTTATTCAAATTTTCAATGCTCTCATATTAAAAAATCTTAAATATTTAAAGATTATGATAGATTCACTTAATATTAACAATATTAATTTATTTATTTATGTTAAAAGAGTAGTTCTTTAAATTCTTATATATATTTCTATATAATTCAATTAACTATAAGTTACATAATGAATTTATACTTTTAAAGCTAGATTAATTATGTAAATAATATTGAATTTTCTAATAAACAAGGTTTTTCTTTTTTTTTCCTCTTAATAATTATTATTACTACTTTTCCTACTAATTCTTAAGATTGAAACTATATTCTGTTAATATTATAATATATTAATAATACCTAATATAAAATCCAATATAATATTGACTCATTGTTTACTAAAGTTTAATTAAACTTTTTTATATTTCTAGGTTATATTACTATATTCTATGCTATACTACTCTTATATTAAATCTTTTTCTATATTAAATTAGTTTTATTACCATTATACTTATAATTTATTTAAAAAATAAAATATTAATTAGGTTACAAAAAATAATTTACAAAATATTATAAAT